>CAJHQP010002914.1:0-75969 GCA_905132765.1 Moricandia arvensis | reverse complement strand
CTGAAGTGTGACATTCAGTCAATTGGAGTGTAAGGCTTGCATCTTAGGGAAGCATTGTAGGACTGTTTTTCCAACATCAGAGACTATATATGAGAACTGCTTTGATCTGGTTTACTCTGATGTGTGGACATCTCCATGTGTCTAGGGACAACCAGAAGTATTTTGTGACATCCATAGATGATAAGTCTAAGTATACTTGGATCACATTGCTTCCATCTAAGAATAGAGTGTTAGATGCTTTTGTAAACTTCCAAGCATAATTGACTAACAATTATAAGGCTATTGTGAAGGTCCTAAGATCAGATAATGGAGGTGAATACACCAATCATACCTTCAACAGTCACTTGGCTAAACATGGGATAGTGCATCAGACCATATCTCCTTAGACGCCACAGCAAAATGGGGTGGCTGAGAGGAAGAATAGGCACCTAATGGAGGTTGTCAGATCCATGATGTACCATGCTAATGTCCCAAGATGTTTTTGGAGTGATGCTTTTCAGACTGCATGCTATCTCATCAATCAGATTCCAACTAAGGTCGTAAAGAATCTGTCTCCTTTTGAAGTGTTGAACAAGACCAAGCCATACTTAGATCATCTGAGAGTGTTTATGTGCCTGTCTTATGTCTTGGTTCCAGGAGAACAGAGAAACAAACTGGATGCAAAGAGCACTAAAGCTATGTTCATTGGTTACTCAGTAACTAAAAAGGGGTACAAGTGCTATGATCCAGAAACAAGGAGAGCGTTGGTGTCCAGAGATGTTAAGTTCATGGAGTCTAAAGGGTATTATGAGGAGAATAAGTGGGAGGATTTAGAAGATATGTCTCAAGAACCAGGCAACAAGGCAATGAATCTGAGGATCTTATTGGAAATGCTTGGGATGTGTTAACTTGAAGAAAGAAATGGAATCAACAGATGAGTTTGGGTGAGGTTTGGGTCTTGTGCAAAGTTAGGGCAAGACCTCCATAGATTGTCTAAGAAGGATTTAGGAGTGTTTAAAGGTCTTCAGTAGTGTCCTGAAGCTGGTGAAAAGTGAGGAACAAGTCCAAGAGGGACTTTAGGAACCATTTGGGATCAAATGGTCAAGGGTGCAAAAATAGGGCGAACCGTACGGATTATGTACGGCATGTACAGACTGTACAGATCGTACGGATCCGTACGAACCATGGTTGACCCAGAACATTGCCACTCGACCATTTGAAATGGTCTGAGCTTTGTGAAAACATAGGGAAAAAGTGTATAGACCATAACTTATCCGTACACTCCCTGGTGGTCCGTGCAAAGGTTGGGACTTAACTAAATGGTTCTGATCATGTGGAATCAAAATGGCAACAAGAAGATGCCAAGAAGATACCTTAGGCAAGCTGATTCAAAAGGAGTTGGCGCCTTGTTGTGTTGTCCAAGACAGGCTGGCATTTCCTGGAAAGGGAAGACCTTGTTGATTATGTATCTGGCCAGAGAAGTGGGCCGATAAAGTGGTGTTGTTGGAGCATTCCTAGCCAAGCCTTTCATCCTCCACTCAGGCGCATACACACAGCTTGCCTCAACCCTAAGATCTAATCCTCACCATCACTTTCAAACCAGAAGATCTCCTCCCTTCAAGTCTTATCCTTAGCTTTAGGGTTTATCCAAAAACTTGTAAAGCTTATATATGGGCCTATAATGGTGAGTTGTAACCCTGAGTGAGTAAGTGGATTCCCCTCTCCTTCATTATAATAAAGAAGTGTTTTTGAATCTTTTTCCCTTAATCTCCCCCTTTCTTATACACAAATCTCTCTTTAATCTCTCTTTAATCTCTCTTATTCTCTGATTTGGATTCAAGTAAACACTTCCTTACATCAGACCATTCTCTTCTCCATTGCACAATCTATCAGCCTTATTTGCTCATCACACACACGACCTTACCTCTGATTTTCTCACATGGTATCAGAGCCATGTTCATCAAAACCTGGTTGTTCCTTCCGCAAATCCATCACAAGTCCAGCCTCATCTCAGATTCAAGCCATAAAAGACATGTCCATCCGGTTCTGTTTCATACAGAAGTTGATGTCTGAAGTCATGGCGGTTTCTAATGGCTTCTCCTCTTCTCTACTGTCCATTAAAGGTGTGTCTCAACTCACGTCCAAGATGAAACCTTTCCAGAAGAAAGCTTTCTCATTGTTCCTGAGGTTGGCGACTTGGAAGGTGGAGGAAGGTGGAGTCTTTTTGAGTTGGGGTATCAAGGAGAAGATGTTGGGTGACGATTCAGCTCTCTTAACCACAAGAGTCAGGACCTGTAACCAAGGAATCAGCTCAGATTCCTTGGTTGTAAGCTAATCCTAACTCTCTTGATATGAGCTTGTGATGATATCTGGTTGTTGTGTTGTATTCTATTTGAATCAATGGGAAATGGTTTGAAAATTCTAGGTGGTATTGTCTAGTTAGTCCCAGGATGCTCTTGAATTTTGTTTGATGTTGAGAAATGAAATGCTTTGCCCCGTTTCTGTTATGAGTTGTTTTAGGATGTTAGATGTTGTTCTTAATCCTGTTAACTCTCATAAACTGAAATTGCCTAAGGTACTGCTTTGTCTGATGTTGATTGAAGTTAGTAATGCTTAATCTCAGTTCTAAATGGTGCTTACTAGGATGTTACATGGTAATATCTGAACCTGTTTGTACTCATGAGTAGAAACTGATTTAAGATTAATGCTTGCTGCTTTGTTGATGCCTTAAGGTTGATGCTTTAAGACTCATGTCTATGAATGCGGTTAAGGCAGGGTTGATTGCCTAAATGCTGAGTACTTTATGCTGTCCAGATCATGCTAGTATTTAGAGAATGGAAGCTTGCATAGATAAGAAATTGATCATGACTTGTTGCTGTCTAGTGCATTGCTTGTGACATTGGAGATCAAACTTGATGATTAGTCAAGCTTTGATCCCAATGTGTGTGTCTTATCTTGTCTGTAGTTTGAGTGGTGTTTCAGGTATACAAGAAGTAATATTGGTCCATCATCAAACCAAGTTAAAGAGGAAGAGTTTGCCCATTGTTGAAGCAGTGGAGAGGTGTTATAGCGTGTGTGTATGGCTAGTTGATTAAGAGCAGCTGTTAAGGTGATGCCCTCCTGGTCATGGAGACACACAAGGCGAGGTCATCACCTAAATCTTGGGAGAGACCGGTGACCTGAAGCCATTGGAGCTGAAGGCAATGGTGAATCGGTTGGTTTAAGCGCAGCTGTTGGAAGTGGTGTGCTCCCTGTTTGAAACTCAATTAGGCTCACTTTCAAGCTTGGACCTATACTCAGCCAAGCTTTAGGTGTGGATTCAAGTGAGCTGCCAGAAGATCCTCTAAGCTCAATGACCAGTGATCCTTAAGCAATTTCACGCCAAGAAGTGAAGATAACAAGTCGGGTGTGACGGAAGAAGAAAGTTACTCAACAAGGCGGCTTCTAGTGTGAGGTGATTGGAGAGTGAGCTGACGTATCTCCTCATCCATGGTGGTGTTTTAATGGAGAGGTTTCAGTGGCGGTTCAAATGAAGGTTCAAGCATCAAGTCTGAAGAAGATGGTGGTGCTCCTCACCAGCCTTATCATGGAGCTAACATGCGCTCACCATCAAGATTGGACCTTCCCTATACTCAGTCTCAAGCTTGAGTGGGAGTGTGGATAATCTTATGTGATAATAGAAGGAGATTAAGAGCTTAACAAGTGAGGGTTAAAGTGGCGGTTCAGAGTAGTCACTCCTCACCATTTTGAACAAGGGAGTAAACTAATCTTATCTAGTTCAATATGTCTTTGATAGGTTTACCTCTTGAGAACTGATACACTTGTGGAATGATGTATCAGGTACCTTACTTGGATGCTCAATGTGATGAGAAGGAGCTAGGCCTGTGTTCTTACCTGATGGAGAAGGCAAGAAGCCATGAGAGAAGGGAAGACACAAGCCAGTCTAAAGAAATGGTCCGAGAAGGTGTGGTGATGTGCAATGAAGTGTAGATCAACATTGCATTCACATGTTGAGGTCGTGATCCAGGGTCTTTGTGTCCATCACACAGATTCTAAGACACAAAGACCCTCTGGCCAATCCCCAAGCCTTGAGGAACCTACTCTTTTTCCCTCATCAATGTTTTATCTCAAAAGGGGTTTTCTTTGGTGAGGTTTTTAATGAGGGGATTCTTCAAGGTTCCAAGCTTGACTAAGGATCACCTATAGTCAAGATTGAGGGGGAGTGTTAACTTGAAGAAAGAAATGGAATCAAAGGATCAGTTTGGGTGAGGTTTGGGACTTGTGCAAAGTCAGGGCAAGACCTTCGGAGATTGGCTTAGAAGGCTTTAGAAGTGTTTAAAGGTGTCCAAAAGTGTCCTGAAGCTGGTGCAAAGTGAGGGACAAGTCCACGAGTGACTTGAGGAACCATTTGGGATCACATGGTCGAGGGTGCAAAAATAGGGCGAACCATACAGATTCTGTGCGGATGTGTACAGACCGTACGGACCATGGTCGACCCAGAACATTGCCACTCGACCATTTGAAGTGTTTTGAGCTTTGCGCAAAAATAGGGCAAAAGTGTACGGACCATAACCTGTCTGTACACTCCTTGGTGGTCTGTGAAAATCTTGGGAGTTAACCAAATGGTTCTGATCATGTGGAATCAAAATAGCATCAAGAAGATGCCAAGAAGATACCTTGGGCAAGCTGATTCAAAAGGAGTTAGCGCCTTGTTGTGTGGTCCAAGACTGATTAGCATTTGCGGGAAAGGGAAGAGCTTGTTGAATATGTATCTGGCAAGAGAAGTGGGCGGATACATAGGTGTTGTTGGAGCATTCCTAGCTAAGCCTTTCATCCTCCACTCAGGTGCATACACACAGCTTGCCTCGGCCCCAAGATCTAATCTTCACCATCACTTTCAAACTAGAAGATATCCACCCTTCAAGTCTTATCCTTAGCTTTAGGGTTTATCAAGAAACTTGTAAAGCTTATATATAGGCCTATAATGCTGAGTTGTAACCTTAAGTGAGTAAGTGGATTCCCCTCTTCTTCATTATAATAAAGAAGTGTTCTTGAATCTGTTTCCCTTAATCTCTTCCTTTCTTATACACAAAACTCTCATTAATTTCTCTTTAATCTCTCTTATTCTCTGATTCGGATTGAAGTAAACACTTGCTTACATCAAACCATTATCTTCTCCATTTCAAGATCTCTCAGCCTTATTGGCTTGCTCATCACACACACGACCTTACCTCTGATTTTATCACATGGTATGAGTCCCAGGATCAGGAAATAAGAAGGAGCACTCCTCCTTCTGATCAAGCTAGAGAAGCAAAAAGAACAACCCCTCTTAATCATGAGGAGGAATGAGTCTGAATCAGGAGTGCAAGAGCAGCACCAAGAGGTTTCAGGTCATCATTGTTGAGATGAAACAAGAAGAAGAAGATAGGTCGGATAACACAAGGTTCAAGTTAGCGTGTGCACCAAGGCTGTCCATACAACCTAGATCAATGGTCGAGATCATTTGTCGGTAGATTGTGATTCGCCTCCTCCATTCACGTGCTATATTTGAGTCATCTGATTAGTAGAGTCCATTTTTTGCTTCATCTCTTCCATACACGTCATTAACCAGCTGATACTATTTTTGAATGGGTAATAGATTTCATCAATCATCTTATAATTGTCATTAATCAACATATCTTATGCTTTATAGATTCCTTTTACCATGTCATCTACTTCTGCTCTTCTCTAGTAGTCAGCTGATGGCCTGGAATCCTCAAAATTCTCTGCATACTCTGGCAAACAAAGAAGAGTGTGACCAGTGATGGCTGCTCTCTGAAGAATATCTCTGATGTCTTCCTTTTCAACATTGATGATTCTTCCATCTATGTCTCGTGGATTTCCATATTTGTCTCTGTAGACACCATAATCATCTCTTTCTTCCCCATAATCAAAATTCTCTGGATCAAACACTTTAGGTTATGATCTGTAACCGGCAAGGTCTTTTGGAAGGTGAATGTCGATCGACAGCAGTAGTGTTACTGTAGTACTTAGGGATCAAATCAACAGAGATAGAGGGCACACAATAGGTTTTATAATCAACTTAGTTATCCTAGGCAATTTATAATACTTAGAAAACAATAAATCATGAATGAGTTGGTTGTAAGCAATGAAGGAAAATAGCTAGATCTAGGTTTTCAGGTAGTGAATTATAATGGATAGAAGTCAAGGGGTTTTTAATCATAGAACATGAACTTAATAAGTAAAGATATAATTTATATCTATCTTATGGCTAAGCTAAGAGTTTACAACTTTCGTATGCAAATTCGGAATGACCGTCAATATATGGTATGCAAACGGCTTCGATCAATGGCTTTTTTTAGTCAAGCATTAAACGAACAGATTTGATAAGTTCACTTAGAATTACTAGACTAGTCTCTTGATTATCCCTAGCAACTTAAGCTCAACAGTATTTGTTCAGGTAATGATCCTACTCTCATAGTATCAATTATCCTAATATCAGGGAT
The DNA here is from genome assembly GCA_905132765.1 of Moricandia arvensis. Lineage (NCBI taxonomy): Eukaryota > Viridiplantae > Streptophyta > Magnoliopsida > Brassicales > Brassicaceae > Moricandia > Moricandia arvensis. The sequence continues at coordinate 69,484 of CAJHQP010002914.1, read as the reverse complement.
TTAGTTAGCTACTCTAGAACACAAACAATAAGTATAATTCTGATGATAGATCTAATAATCACCCTAGAAATATTGTTGTTTGGCTAATCAGTCAAAACCATTAATTAACCCTAAATCTAACAAGGTATCTACTCAGGCATAGCTAAGCAGTACATAATCATAAGCAAAAAATAATTCCTAAGATAGGGATACAAAAATGGGATTCCAATACAAAGCTTGAAAGAAGTCTTGAACTCCCCCCCCCCCAAAAAAAAAACATTTTTGTTTGCTATGAAAACTCTAAAAATGTAAAAGAAGTCTCTTTTGTCCTCTCGTTGCATAAAACACCAGCAAAGACAATATAAACTAGGTAAAACACGTCTAGGTGCAATCTTGTAATTTCCATAACTTGGGCTTCAAGTCGGGTTCTTTGTGAATTAGGCTTCAGCGTGTTGACTGCCAATTGATGACAAGGGTGCATCATTGATCGACGCCATGCTATGTCTCGACTCGTACTTTGCTGATCTTTACCAGCTACGAGGTTCCTCTCTCTCTTTTCTCCAGAGAGCCTTAAAATATTTGCAATGCTCCAAAATGTACATGGACCTGAAAAAACTCTAAAACACATCCTAGACACACATAACAGCCTCCAAATAGGGGCTATAACATGGTTTAAATGTGTTAAATATTAGGACATATCACTGACTATGAAACTCTCAAGCACTTAAGAGTTTGACGATTTCCCCCAGGGTTTAATAATAGTGTCAAGATTATTGGCATCAATGGTCATACCTAATTCATAACTCAGCACAAGAATCCCGACAATATTCTGCAAACCACACGGGTTTGTCTGACTAATCGATATCCTGAAACGGTTGAAAAGTCATGCCATGATTGCAAGAATAGGAAATCACAAATGGCATTGCATCAGGTACGCTTCATAGCACATGAAGTAACCTTCTGAAGGAGACTCGGCGACCTCTCCAACTTCTGAAAGACGAAAATCGACTAACTCCTGAGCCTGAAAATAGCTCCGGATGGCAGCAAGCCCATTCGGGCAGCTCCTGCTGGGACAACACTCCATGAGGTTGGCATAAAACGGAGGCGGGGCCCATGTACAAGGTCTGGGAGGTTTTAATTCTACCCTGGCCACCCAGTTTGCCTCGGCTTCCTCAGGATCAACCGAGTGAGCTGAGAATTCCACATTTGGCTCAGCATCGTTGTGTTGCGAGCTGGAACCATCAGGGACAGAACAATCGTGGTGAAACATTATGGAAGCCTTTCTTCTCAAAGACATAATTCTTTTTTTATTACCGAAGGGAGGAAAGAGAGGAGAAAATCTTTTAATCCTTGAAAAGAATTTGTGGAAATGTGCAAGTAGAGAATTTGAAAACCCACTCCACATACTTATAAAAGAAAGGAATCACTATTTTACCTCCAGGTTTTCGAACGTCGGATTCCGCCTAATTTATCCAATTTTCCTAAAACACTGGCAAGAACATCACAATTCTAACGAGCTGGGGGTTAACTCTTGGAGTCAAACTCGGTTATGACGGAATCAACGTTAGAAACCTACCGAGAAATGCACTCTTTGTGAAAGAAGAGATAATATCTCGAAAAAAGGGAACGGGAAAATCAAAGTCAAGTCTTGGCTAACCAAGAAGGAATGGTCTGCATAGTGAGCCATCAAGAAGGGCTTGTCCTCGACCTCGAGTCGACATATCCTCGAGCGTCAAGACGACGAAACGACTGAAAGACTCAATCATCCAAATCACCGAACGGAGAAATTGGCCAAGCAAGACTTCCAAATCGTCGAACGGACGAGTCGAACCACAAGAACCGACAAACTCGCCTGTTTGCCAAGTTGGGAAGTACAAGCCAACCAACTCGCCAAACGGGCGAGTTCGATCGAACAAGACAACCAACTCGCAAAACGGGCGGGATAAGTAGGACAAGAAATCCAACTCGCCCGTTCGGCGAGTTGGATCAATCAATCCATCTTCATCTCATCCTCGTAACTCCCTCCTTTGAAACTTGATCGAACTTATCTTTGTTTCATCTTGATCGAGATTGACGTTGGAACTTTACCTAATGAACTTGTTCCCTCGTATAAAGATCGGATCGATCTTGTAAGACGGTAGCGATTAACTAAACACCTAGAGTTTCCTGCACTATACGAAAGATCCTAACTCTCATCAGGGAAGACGTCGTCTCTGAATCCTCTTTTGATAAATTCGCAAAAAAACGCTTAAGTTGAAGAACAGCCCGAGAAGGTCTAAAACTTGGCTAAAAGGCCACTCGCGATTTTATCTGAAATCGAGCCCAATCTTTATGACGATTTATCTTTTATTTTGCAGGAAGACATAAATGTTAAGTTCAAAATATAAATGTTAAGATCGAAAGATAAATGTTTGGTTTTCAAAAATAATCATGAAGATTGGGGAAAAGGAATATTTCCGCGAAGCGATAAATTCGACCGAGGGCAGAAGGGGAAAGAGCAAACTGCCTCTGGGAGAAGTATATAAGGACTTCTAGGTTGAGGATGCAAGGGACACACGAAAATTCTTACTCAGAGCAAACATAGCACTTAGGGAAATTAGGCATATTTCCGTTTTACTGTTATCGAGCTACGACTCAACTAGGTTATTCAGGTCTTACAAGGTTAGAACTAGGAACTCGCCGATGGCTCTTTCCGCTAAGGCTTTACCTGTTGTAATGCTCAAACCATTGATTCGAAATAGGATCATCTTTCTTCTCTTTATGTCTTTACTAATTCATTGTTATATTGTTATTCTCACTGTTTGGTTGTTTGACGTTTTTGGCGTAGCAGAAATCCGGGACCTCTGGGAAAGCTAGGTTTACCTTGCCTTCATAAATCAACAAAAACCGAAAGTGCAAATTTTGGTTCCGACATTATGTACCCGAAGTGTCCGATGAGTCCTCCTCCATGAGCTTCTCGTGTGATTAAGTCTCTCAATAAACGGTGTGGGATGCACAGTCTCCTTCCCTTAACAGAAATCCCTTATGTAATTAGAAATTCCCATGTGTTCCCTTTGTACAGCCTGAATAGATCTCAGCAAGATCCGGATCTCCTCTATATAAACCTTGATGAATTCAAATCCCATCACCTTTGCTTCCTTTGTTGCAATCAAAGCATATCTTCTTGAAAGGGCATCAGCTACAATGCTCTCTTTACCCTTCTTGTACTTGGTGACGTATGGGAAGGTCTCTATAAACTCCATCCAGCGAGCATGTACTTTCTTGAGATTGGTCTGACCCCTTAGAGTCTTTAGAGTTTCATAGTCAGTGTGGACCACAAACTCCTTAGACAGCAGGTATTGTTGCCATGTCTCCAAATCTCTCACTAGTGCATGCAACTCCTTATCATTGGTTGGATAATTAAGTGTTGCTCCACCAAGCTTCTCACTAAAATACGTAAGTAGTTTCCCTCCTTGAATCAACACGGCTCCTATACCAATTCTAGATGCATCACACTCCCCTTCAAAAGTCTTATTGAAATCAGGCAGAAGTAGAACCGGGGAATGGGTCAGAGGGTCCTTTAGGGTTTGGAATGCGTCTTGTCGTGCCTTCTCCCATGTGAACCCAATACTCTTCTTCACTACAGCGGTGAGTGGTGCAGCTATACTGCTAAAGTATTTAACAAAACATCTGTAGAAGCTTGCTAGACCATGTAAGCTTCGGATTTGACTGATGCTTGTTGCCTCAGGCCAGTCTTGAATGGCTTTCACCTTCTCTTCATCTACTTGTATTTCCTGTGAACTCACAACAAAACCTAGGAAAAAATATTTATCAGTGTAGAATGTGTACTTCTGAGGTTTGCATAAAGTCCTTCTTGTCGAAGTGTCTGTATTACTTGCTTAAGATGTGCCATATGGTCAAATAATCTGGATCAGCTTCTTCTCCCCAATTTACTTCTGGAGTGTTTTTTTTCATCCACTTCTTCTTCAATCTCCATGATTGCCAAGCTTAAGAACAAATGCCTCGCAAGAAGAAAAGAAAATACTCAGAATCAAGAAACATGGGATAAGAAAATCTAAAGGAAAGAAGAAAATAGAAGCTTACAAAAATATGAAGTTTTCAGATTTTTTTTTAACTTTAAAAGAAAACTAAAGAAATATTATTTTTTATAACTTTCAAAAACAAAAACTAAGGAAATTTTTTTTTGCTCTTTTAGTTTATGAAGTGATAAATTAACTAAGAGAAAAAGAATATTGCACAAAATATTTTAGGAGAACTTTGACAAATGTGGACGACGGAAAAGGAAAACTTTTGAAATCTCAACCAAAAAAAGGAAAACTCGGATTGCAGCTTGGATTAAAATGTTTATGAATTTTATTTTGAATGAAAGTATAGATCGAGAAGCCTCAATCCCCAAAAGGAATGAATAACTAATGAAGAACACAAGTTTTTTGTTTTTTTTTGTTCTATACTTTGAATGCAACAAGAAGCAAATCAATTTTTTATGGGTTTTATGGTATTATGAAAAGATAAACTAAATAGATTCAACAGAAACAAATATAATTTTTATGGGGTTTTAGGATTATGCAAACAGAACTAAATGAACAAACGATTTTTATAGTTTTTGATTATTGAATGCAAAAACAAATGAAACTAAAAATGAACGCAAATGAAAAGAGAGAAGGATAGATATGACCAGATTCTGAAGAAAATTCAGCTCTGATACCAGAAATGATGTAAGCCTAAGCTATCAAAGGCAAACAATATCCTTGGATCAAAGATGATGGAAGATCCAACAAGAGGGGTGGTTTGTACAATCAACCTTAAAACCGGCTGGATTGAAGAGTTGATGATGGTATTGCATAGAATGGTTTGCTGACTGCTTCCACAATCAACCACGAAGTAGGATGCCTGATTCCACAAGCATACTAACATGCCAATCACCTAGACTTGTGATCCACACAAGGATTGATGATCAAGATAACTCAAAGACACAAAGAGTTTGAAGAAAAGAAACTGAAAAGTTTTACTATTTCTTAGGTAAAAGATTTGTGGGTAAAAATGAGAGAACCAGTGAGCTTATACAATGCTCAGTACATTGATGTAAAAAGCTAAGAAAAATAGAAACATGCTGAATTTAAGAAAATCTAGTTGTTGGCTTTTAATTGATCAAATCTCGGCCATAACGAAAAGGTAATGAATTTCTTGTATCTGGAAAACTTTGGGAAAATTCTAGGAGCCTTTGTTAGCTTCTGGTTGATAGAAAAAAATTGGCAAAATACTTGTAATCATGGAGAGAAAGATCCGTTGGGATTTATAGTAAATCAGTTCCAAGAACGGTAAGTAATGATGTTGAAGAATCTTCTTAATCCCATAAGGTGTGGTGCATGGTATCAACTCTACAAGTAGTCTTAGATGCATTGAATGGTCTCCTAGTTTCCACACGTGAGTTTGGATTGTACACTCCTTAACCAAAGAATCAGTTTCCTTAAATAGAATCAGTTCAGATGCAGTGTAGGTAGCCTGACTTATAAATGGTATATCTCCTTAAACATTACTTCTTTTTGTATAAAACCAATTACTCACGTGCTCTTGTTTAGTGTAGAATCTATAGAAATTAATTTCATGGCTAAAATCATCATATTTGCTGAGATATGCTTCTTTGAGTGCACCTATGTCGCTGCTAGCTCCAATGTAGCTTTTATGGTTGATCTCTGGCGTTGGTGTTCCAGCCACTGACTTGAGGTCCTCATCAGCATCTATAAAATGAATGATAAAGAGATGAGAATGACAAAAATAATAATGCAACAAGAAACAAAAGATTTTTTATGGTTTTTCAATGGGTTATCCAAACCAGAAACTAGATGAATGATGAACAACCAATTTTTTTTATGGTTTTCGGTTTTATGAATGCAAAAAAAAAAAGCAAATGCAACTAAAGATTGTAAAAGTATAGAGACGACCTGATGATTCTGAAGGATCTTCAGCTATGATACCAGAAATGATACAAGCCTAGGCTGACAAAGACTGTATGATCCCTAGTACAAGAGAGAATCGATCTAGCACAAGGGGTGGACCGTTTGGACTGATCTAATCAACCGAAAGGATCTGAGAACGAGTAACTTGATGGAATGAAGTGCACCATATGAGGGATGGAAGTTCTAATGATACAAAACAAGTTTCTCAAGGCCGTGGAGGTACTGGTCTCACAAGGCAGAGAGAAGGAGGCGAGTTATTTGCTTAGAGCACTAGGGTTTTCTGTAGAAGAAAAGTGTTTGTTTTATATCATCCGTAAAAGAGTACAAAATGCTTATAGGGGACTTATATAGACGTCTAATGCAGTGGATTTTATGAGGGTCTTTGAAGCAAATAGTACATAGTTTAAGGACTGAAAAAAACCCTATTAGGCGTGCAAGCCAACAAAACTTTGGAATAAATTCAAATAAAAGAAAAGGAAATAACCTGCAAAACAAATTAAACCGTTGGAATAATATTTTAATTCAAATGCTTACCTTTCTTACCTTTTTGTCCGGTTTGATTGGTACTTGAGTCTTTCTAAACGAGCTGATCTTCTATGATGATGACCAGCAAGTTGCTGTGGACTTGATCAGGAATGAATTGCCAAAGATCTTCACTTAAGGCTTTAGTGTTCTCAGTTGGTCCATCATTCTTCAAGCTTGATTCTTCATTCTTCACAAAGCATTTATTGTCATCAGATTCTTCATCATTTTGTTTAACATGTCCATGATCAAAAGCAAGTATCATGCTCTCATTAAATTAATGTGAAGTAACTTAGCTCTTGTCTAATCATGGGTCCTTTGAACACAATTGGGATTGGAAGATCTTGCACTGCTTCTGGTTAGGTTGTCTTTCTGATCATGTCTTGAATATCTGGCTCAATTAGGTTTGGCTCTGGTTCAGGCTGAATTTTCTCATCACTTTGGAAAAAGAACGTTGGAGTAAGAATAAGTATGTGCCAAACAGGAATTCGAGTTGCTGGTTCGAGTACTCGTAGGGAACACAAGGAACCCAAGGATCACAAGGAACTCAATGACCACAAGTATTTTAAGAGGAGTAGGTTGTGCATGTGTGGCTAAAACTTCCGGTGGTAATTTTTTCTTGTAAGGGAAACTTTTTAAAACTTGGTGAAACCTGCATTTTATGATTGTAAAACTAAGTGAAACTTGTTTCATTGCTGATTTAGGGTAAAACTAAGTGAAATTTTGTACAAAGTTGAAGATACAAAACTCTAAAATTTTGATTTAAATGAAGAACACTTCAAGCACTGCCAAAATTGAAATTACAAAATTTTATGTTATTTATGATTTAAATGAAAATTTTAAAAATTTGCATCACATTACTTATTTGTATTCATTGCAAAGAAATACATGACTCTTTTATAGTTTTTTATCGATATTGACTTTGTGAGATTTGAAAACTTGTATATGTAACTAAATCAAGTATATTTTTACATGATTACATAAGCAATGCATTTAGGAAACAAAATATAGTTGGTATAACCATAAAATTATTCATCTGAGTACAGTAAAACTAAGAAAATTGGAAAGAAAAAAAAAGAAAGTAAAACTTTAAAGGTTTCTGTAAAACTACAAACTTGTTGAAACTTGGAACACGGAAATCTCTTAAAAATTTTCTGCCCAGCATTTAGAATTTTCCCTCACAGTTTTTGAATTATCCCTCTCTCCAATAACAATGTGAAATCAAATAAGACATGTATTAAACCCATTTTTTGTGTTTTCCCCATTTCTCAACCACATATCTCTCTCCAATTATCTCTCTATAACTTTCATTTCTCTGAATCAGAATCATGACTCATCCATATGAGGATTACATGCAGATGAAGGCGTTGAAGAAACAAAACGACATGCTTGGGTTCGTGGATGATGCCGAGTATGGGATTTCGACCAGCTGCCCTTGTGGGGGAAGAATCATCAACGAGGTGTCTCCGGATCCGAAGTATCCAACTGATTTTGATACTTTGCCAGGGCTAAATATTTCACATGCAACAAGTTTGAGGTAATTTATGGATATTGTCCGGCTTCATGTCCGGATTTTGATATTTTCTTGTTTTATGTGCAGAATTATGGCCTCCATTTCTGTCAACCATGGCTCTTCGGTGTCCAGAAAGAGGTTAAAATATTAATCAAGCGTGTGGATGAGAGGGCTGCAAATATTTCTGAGCTTAAGACTAAACTTACTCGTCCATGAGATGAGCCGTCTCTATGTAATCTTGTTTTTCCCTACCTACTCTACTCTACTCTAAAATTTTATTGATATGTTCGACGGCTTTTGCAAGTCGTTATTTTTTTGTTTAAAGACTTGTAACTTTATTAATTTAAGAGTTCAGCTTAAGGATGATGTCTCTTCTATGTAAAATTAACTTTATGTCAATGAGGAAAGCACAAGTTTTGCCAAATGTTCACCAACTTGTACAATCACAAAGCACAAGTTTTGCAAAGTTTTACGAAGTTGAACAATGATGAAAGTAAAACTTTGCCAAAGTTTCACCTACTTGTACAATCACAAAGCACCAGTTTTGCAAAGTTTTACGAAGTCGTACAATGACGAAAGTAAAATTTTGCCAAATGTCACCTACTCGTACAATCACAAAGCACAAATTTTACAAAGTCTTACGAAGTTAGACAAAATAACATAAGTCATACAACCCACAAGTTTTAAGAACATTTAACAAGTTTAAGAACATTTTACATAATTAAAACAACCACATACGGATTTCAAGCCTTCTTCTTACCTCCCTTCTTGTCCTTCTTGTCACTTGCCTCATCCTTCTTGTCACTTGCCTCATCCTTCTTGTCTTTCTTGTCCTTCTTTTCACCTGCTTCCTCCTTCTTGTCACCTGCCTTCTTCTCTTTGTGTCTAGTCATAATGGGACTCCTTACCCCCTCTGCCTTTTTCAAAGGACACTCTTTTGCATCACTTTTCCTTTGCCTCTTGTATTGCTTCATTTCCTTTCAATACCAACATCTGCTTCTCCACGTCAGGGTATGTAACTTTCTTCCCTTGTTGAAAATACCTGATCATAAAGGATGTACCACCCAACTTTTTACGGTGCGGGAGATAATCATGGCAGTATAGTTCAAAGATAAGTCTGAGTTCTCTGAGAGAGCAATGGATTGGGACCCCATTAACAATAAACTGTAACTCATACTTCTTAGCTACACAAGTTGAATGGACAACGGCCATCCATAATTCCATCCACTTCTTCTTTTGTTTTTTCAATGGAAGAAATGTTGGAACTGAGGCTCAACTTGATTCAATAGGACGGACAGGTTTTTTGTATGCGTAAACATGACTAGGGTATTGATGCTACGAGGATAACGATTCCAATTGATGTGAGATGAAGTTTTTAGGGCTGCAGATTTAAATTTTGAAGAAGAGAATGGTTGAGAAAGAATGACTGTGAGACCGTGACCTTAGTGACTTAAACGATTTTCGGGTAAGTTAATGGATTTCTTCAGAAGTTATACAAAAGGGGATCCGATTATTGTGGGTCGGGGTCGGGTTTAGGTTGGATAGTCCTAGGTAGGATTGTAATTACTGAAGTTTCTCTTGGTTTCGTGGCCTTTTATAAAATTTTCTAATTTAAATAAATTAATAAAAGGGGAGGAGTACGCCAAAAAAAAATTCAGGTAAGAGCACTAGAACATTTGATTCACCAAAAGGAGGATTTTGTTAACCACTGAATTACGAATCCGGGATCATGAATCTTATGAGATCACATGATCTGATACAGCCCCGATTCTAAATCATCTAAGGAACGACATGTATCCTTCGACTATCCTCGACCAGATATCTACCTTCGGATTCATACATGGCCCAAGCCAAAAAAACCCGGAAAATGCACTAAAGAAGCGACCACTACAATAGAAAAGGCTTTTCTTAGCGGCCAAAAATGCTATCTAATGATACTATTACGTTTTAACAAGTGTTGTATCATCGCCCGTCATATTAGTTAAAGCACATTAGATGAAGGTTTTTTGAAGTGCTACCATACTGTTATATACTATAATGCTTCTTGTATGCAATTCAATTGTAACGACCGTGAACTTTAGGGAGGGGCCCAATTGTTTAGTAATTAAAATCCATTTTTTTACTTTGTCCTATTTTGGGGAGGGGCCTATTTCTAGTCTTGGAAAGATCTAGTTAGAGGAATTTCTAGTTTATGAAACCTGCCATTTTAGGAAAGTTTCTATTTAGGAAAGTTGTTATTTTAGGAAAGTTGCTATTTTAGGAAAGTTGCTATATTAGGAAAGTTGCTATTTTAGGAAAGTTACCATTTTAGGGAAGTTCCATTTTTAGGAAAATTTCTACTTTTGGAAAATTTATTTCATGAGACTCTAAGTCGTTGATTCTCTCGTGTTGCAGTTGACCTTAGTACACCATCTTCCATTGATCATTCCAGCCACTGGCTAAGGTGAGGGCTACTCCGTTTAATCTCGTGTTAGTTTAGTACTACTATTATGGAAAGTCTAGTTTAGAAACATGTTTCGTCTCTGTGAATCAAGTCTGCATGAAAGTCTTGTTTTTTATTATTTTATGCTTGTTAAACCGGATATAGGATGTTAGAGGACTCAACGGTTGTGTGGATTGAGTGATGTTAAAACGGCTATATATGTATATAATTATGAGTCCGTTTGTGTGGATTGCGGGTTCACAAAGACGTTTGTGTAAGCCGCCGATGAGCAGTGTGATTGCGGGTGCACAGAGACGTTTGTGTAAGCCGCCGACGAGCAGTGAGATTGCGGAGGTACAAAGACGTTTGTATCAGTCGCTGACGCGCAGTGGGTGGGAGTGCAGAGATGGACTATTGTACTAGTCGCCTGGATTTATACGTATATCCTTATGAGGAAATCCAGGGTGCAAAGAGTAGCTATGTACTATCAGCGCATTGGTTATATTATATGCGTTAGACACATTGATTGTTCTGTGTGGTGTAATAGGCACCGTATTTGCTTCATGCTAGAGCTAGGCCTACATAGTCGTAGTGCTATGTACTGAGTCAGTGGTTTGCGGTTTAGCATCCCATACCTCACTAAGTGACTCCCATGTTACTTACCCCTCTTTCGTTTTCCCCTCTCAGGTGAGACTGACGATCATGAGTAATCATTTCGGGCTGGTGCTTTTTGGGCGTTCTTTCGTTTTTTTTTCAGACTTATGGATTTATACTATTATCGATATTTTGGAGTATTTATTTTATTGTTGGATTTATGGTGTTGAGGCTGACGTTTGAGAATTTAATAAATGGAGGTTTTCAGAGATTATTATCTATGGATTTTACATAAATATTATTTAATAGCGTGTCTTTTTGTTATTATTTACATTAGAATAATTATTTTTAGTTAATTATTTAAAAATAAAACCATTATTCAAAATTTTAAACTGGCCTATCTATTTAAAATTTGTTTATTATTTTAATTGATTTATAATTAAAGTGGTTTACAAAACAAATATGGTTTACAAATTTAAAAATATAAATCTAATTAGATAAAAAGGTGTTAAACCAAATAAACCAAAACTAAACAAAAACCTAAACCAAGCTTAAACATAAACCTATTTACTAACTAAACCTAATACATTAACGACAAAACCCAAAATTAATGAATCTGAAACCTAAATATAATGCATGCCGCCATCGTCACCAGAGACACTGCTATGTCACACCACCACTTCTCTTTCCGGTTTCATCATCTTCTCGCACCACCACTTCTCCTTCCCGTGTCATCATCTCACCATCTTCCTCCACCTACAGAATCCGGCATAGCTAGTCCTGCTCTATCACAACTCCGAATCCACTCCCTTCTCGACTCCGGCTCGCTCCAACTCCGGCAAGGTATCTCCTTTGAATGGCATCAAGCAAAAGACAAGGAATTTCTATGACAAGATGACCTATATAGATGATATCACTTAAATTACCCTGAGCAACGTTACTCTCTCAAATAAAAGGTGCACTTGTAATACTTAGGGATCGAATTCTTAGGGAGCGTGGACACACAATAAACTTATAAATATAACGATTAAGCTAGGCAAGTAATAAATAAGTAGTAACAAAGTAAGCAATTGATTGATTGGTTTGTAAACACCTTGAGAAAATAGCTAGATCTAGGGTTATAGGTAATCAAGATTATAGAGATATAGAAGCTAAAAGTGTGTGTGTGAAAATCTAAAACTCGAACTGCGAGTCAAATAATTATCTAGATCCAGTAGTCCAGCTTCGCTTGTAAACACGGAATGAGCGTCGATCGATGGTTGAAGTTGAGAGTCGATCGACGACTACCTTAAATTGGGTTTATAGTCCTATCCAGTTGGTTCACTAACTTCCTAGACCAGTTGTCGAATGTATCTAGCAACTTAAATCAAAAGAATCAATTCAGGTTAAGAACCTACAAGTTGTCTACAATCTTAAAATCAAGGTTCTAGTTAGTTAACGTAGAACACAACCATTAATAGCAATTCAATTGATTGATATCTTTATCACCTTTAGTTTTGGCAAATACTTCATAATCCTAATTAACCCTAAATATAACAAAGAGAATTACTCACACATGACCAAGCAAAGCATGATAATAAACTGAATAAAAGCATAAAATAGAACAAGGAATAAGAAACAGTGGAGTTCCAATACAAATCTCTGAAGGAGTCTTGGATCTTCTCCCCAAATCTAACTAAAAACTTCAAAGTATGGAATAGGTTATGAAAAGTGGTTTGTTCCCCAAACAATGGCAAACCACCTAAATACTAACCATAAAGTCGGTCAAGGGTAGTCTTGTAATTATTTGGAACTTCTGGCTTTCAGTCAATCACCAACAAGTCGGCCTGTCTCGCTCCTGTTGATCGATGAAAATAGAGTGTTGTCGATCGACACTCTTCCTAAATACTCACTATGACTTATGTTTCTTCAGAAGCTACGAGTTTCTTCATCATAAAGCCCCAAAATACTCTGTAAACTTCACATTGCTCCAAAACATATCTCGACCTGAAAAGACTCTAAAATAGACTCCAAACACATATAATAGATCCTAAAAAGCACATATACTATGGGTGAAAATGGGTAATTCCATAGTATATCAACTCCCCCCAGACCTATCCTTGTGCTTATCATGAGGAAAAGAATATCACAATCTAAAAAAGGTTTAAAAACGCAAGGACTCACAAATATTTATCTTACTACTATCACCCCTACTATGTTGCAAGACACATCAAATTCATACTAACATCATAGATACTTTATATACCATATTCTAGCTTAGCAACCAAATCCATTTTACCAGAAACTTAGCGAATATTGTCTGACTTGCCCCTCTACTAACCTCATTTCTTACACATAAAAATGTGCAGACTATACCTTGGGAATATTGATTAAAAGACACATGGACTCTTACTCAAGCAAGTATTTGAACACATGCAGACTTATCGGATCCCTTTCTTTCTTCTTTCTATATTCTCTGAATCTTTTTCAATAAATCAATGACGCTGCTACAGTCCATCTTGTTCATCTCTTTTCTTTTTTATCTTTTTTGGAAAAGTGTAGGCAAATAGTGGGGGTTATCGGTAATGTACCTACCACTGAATTCCATAATATGTGATCATTCCTTTGAATTAGAATAGTGGGGTCATCGGTAATGTACGTATGCATCTCAAGATATCATCTCAATTTTTTCTTTTCTAGATGTCGAAGAGAGAGAGAGAGAGAGAGAGAGAAAGAGAGAGAGAGAAAGAGAGAGAGAGAGAGAGAGAGAGAGAGAGAGAGAGAGAAGGGAACCATAAACACACATAATTTTACGTTTCAGACTTCCAGGAGGAATCCGATCCATTGTATACCAAGCCCAAAGACAAGCAAATATAGTCAAATTAGGTTTAAGGTCAACTTCGGTTCCTTCAAACATTCTCAGCACTGTGGTATCTCTAGTATACTCTATAGTCAGTAAGTCTAAGAATGGTGCTATATAGTGGTTAGATAGTAAGGAAAAAATTAAAATGATCATAACCCCTTCTTGACTCTATGAAACTCATTGAAAACCATAAAAAAAAAAACACAATATCAGTAAACCTTCCCATGACTTAAACAACATTGTCCCAGTGTTATTCAACATAATATTGGTGGGAAAATAAATCATAAGAATGAAATTAACAAGGAAACTGGTATACCTGCTCACTAGTGGTGAATGTCGATCAGCACAGTTAAGTGCCGATCAATCGCGGCACAGATGGGTCTGTCGATTGGCAGTGAACAAGTGATGGTCGATGCTCTGTGCAGACTCGTCTTGCTCGGGTCTTTTTTTTAACCTGAAATAAAACAAACACGAAAAATCAGTAAAATTAAAAATAAAAGTGAATTTTAAAACTTACTAAATTGGTTGCCTCCCATCAAGCGCATGTTTGACGTTTGGATGCTTTGGACTAGTAAGGAGGTAACTGAACATTTGTTGGAAAACAAGTATCCACATCTTCTCTGTTCATCTCGAACCATGTGCCTACAAATCTTTTCATGGCTTCTTCTCCTTTGGTTCTGTGATCTTGCTATCTCTGGATAATCTCATGTGTGTAATCCACTTTCAGCTGTAGCTCCTCCATACATCTGTTGATCCAGCCAACGCTATTTTTGGGAGGGTAGTAGATTGCATCAATCTTCTTGTAGAACTCATCAAATATTTGCTCTTGAGCTCTGTAGATGTTAGTTGTCATCTCTTCAGTTTGCCCTCTTTTGTAGATATCAGGTGCTGGCCAAGTTGGGTTTTCTGACTTAAGACATCCCTCATTTTGTGGTAGATTGATGTAGAGCTTTCATGGACCATGAGTCATCTCTAGAATGTCTGCTACGTCTTCTTTGGAAACATTGATGATCCATCCATCTTTAGCGTGTGTGTGCCCCAAATGATCTATGATAACTCCAACTTCATCTGCTGAAAAGAAACTTTCTCGTTATCTAAACATTCTGGATCTAGGATGGGGGGCTGATGATGCAGTGTAGAATCGTTTGGACTGTGAAAATTTTGGGGCGATCGATGGTAGGTGCTGGTTATCGATCAATTTCTCATACTCTTCTTCGTGCTCTTCTACATCGACAGTTTCCTTAGGTGGAATCATGGCTTCAATCAAAAAGGACTCTTGATAATCCGGTATTGCAGGACCGCCGATCAGTGCCGCAGGTTGGGTGTCGATTGATGCTTGTCCGTCAGATTCGTGCTCTTTGCCAGAATCAGAGTAAAAACGGCTACAAGTTCTCGATCATCTCATATCTTAATGTATGGTGTGTTTCCCTTGACAACTCTCACTGGATCATAGAAATTGGTCTCGCTGATGAGTGAAAGATATAACCTATTTGTCTTCATGTCGCAAACAACTTCTTTAGTAACCATGAAAGCTCTCCCAAGTAATAAAGAAGAGTTCTAGTTTATCTGAATATCCATAATGTGAAAATCAACTAGAACTAGGGCATTGCCGATCTGTACATGAAGGTTTCTGACAATCCCTCCTAAATTGACCTTAGAGCAATCCACTAAGGTGAATGAATCGCTTGAAGGTCCTATCTTCATATTTAGCTGCTCAGCCTTACACACTGGCATGATGTTGACTGAAGACCATGTGTCGCAGAGGGCATTAAGGTAGATGTGACCTCCAATCATACAGGGTACAACGAACTTCCTAGGATTCGTCTTCTTCTTCAATGTAATCCGCTGCTTCAGCTTCTCTTTGATCTGATGGAACATACGCTCAATATCTTCTACAGTTTCTTTGCTTTCTTTGAAAAACATCCACAGTTTGTTGATCTAATAATCATTATTGAATGGCATGTCCACTGGGATCCTCATCATCCTCTTGGTGAAACTATTCATCTCTTTCTCATTAGCTTCTCTTCTTAGATGCTTAGGAATCTTGTTCTTCTTTCTCATAGAAACTAGTCCTTATGTAGCCTCGTCAATGATCATAGGCTCTAATGCATCTTCATGTTGCTGATTAGTGTCTCCTGCTGGTGCTGGTGATGTCTTAAATATTGACCCTGACTTACTTCACTATCTACGAGTTTCTTCATCATAAAGCCCCAAAATACTCCATAATGTCCACATTTCTCGAAAACATACATGGACATGAAAAGAGTCTAAAATAGACCCCAAACACATATAATAGATCCTAAAAACACATATATTATGGGTGAAAACGTGTAAAATCCATAGTATATCAATAGACATACACCAATCCATTAAACCCAGACTAATTAATCTCGCACAGTCTAGAGTAATCCATTAAACGTACAAACCCAAATCGAGTGGAGAAGCCTAAACTTGGAGATCTGTAATCTTCAGGCTTCAAAAATTCAGTCTCCTCCACCGCAGCTCGGCTCCTATCTCCAGAAACAAAGAAGAAAGGAGGGAAGTGAAGCAGAAGATGTCGACGGTGGCGATTGTTCTGATTTCTTTCACTGACACAGAAGAACGGAAGATGGCGAAGATGGAGATTGAGATATCGACAACAGGTTGAGATATGTGACGAAAATATGTGCGGCAAGCTTGAGCAGAGGTGGAGAAGAGGTGACGGTGATAGACATGGATCTGTTGTGTTGAGTGGAGAAGATGAGATTTGAGTATGTGACCCTTCAAAAAATTGGATGAATCTGGAAACAAAAGACGAGAGAGAGAGAGAGAGAGAGAGAGAGAGAGAGCAGGGTTAATCTGGACCCTTCAAAAATTTAAATCAATCGTTGTGGTTACACAAAGCATGATCCTCACCCTTTTATGTGATAGGCTACTTTATGTTGACCAATCAGATTTTTGTAGTTAGGCCTCAAGACAACTAAGCATACACGACCATACAAACTTAAATGGTTGAATGATGAGACTGAACTGAAGATTGGAAAGCAAGTAATCGTGCCATTCTGTGTGGCAAAGTATATTGATTAGGTTGTTTGCGATGTTCATCTCGAACCATGTTCCTACAAATATTTTCATGGCTTCTTCTCCTTCGGTTCTGTGATGTTGCTATCTCTGGATAATCTCATGTGTGTAATCCACTTTCAGTTGTAGCTCCTCCATACATCTGTTGATCCAGCCAACAATATTTTTGGGAGGGTAGTAGATTGCATCAATCTTCTTGTAGAACTCATCAAAAATTTGCTCTTGAGCTTTGTAGATGTCAGCTGTCATCTCTTCAGTTTGCTCTCTTTTTTAGATCTCAGGTGCTGGCCAAGTTGGGTTTTCTGACTTAAGATGTCCCTCATTTTGTGGTAGATTGATGTAGAGCTTTCATGTGCCATGATTCATCTCTAGAATGTCTGCTACGTCTTCTTTGGAAACATTGATGATCCTTCCATCTTTAGCGTATGTGTGCCCCAAATGATCTCTGATAACTCCAAATTCATCTGCTGAAAAGAAAATTTCTCGTTGTCTAAACCTTCTGGATCTAGGATGGGGGGCTGATGATGTAGTGTAGAATCGTCCAGACTATGGAAATTTTGGGGTGCCGATCGATGGCAGGTGCTGGTTATCGATCAATTTCTCATACTCTTCTTCGTGCTCTTCTACATTTACAGTTTCCTTAGGTGGAATCATGGCTTCAATCAAAAAGGACTCTCGATAATCCAGTATTGCAGGACCGCCGATCGGTGCCGCAGGTTGGTGTCAATCGATGCTTCTCCGTCAGATTCATGCTCTTTGCAATAATTAGAGTAACAAACGGCTACAAGTTCTGGAATATCTCTTATTTTAATGTATGGTGTGTTTCCCTTAACATCTCTCACTGGATCATAGAAATCGGTCTCGCTGATTAGTGAAAGATATAACCTATTTGTCTTCATGTCGCAAACAACTTCTTTAGTAGCCATGAAAGCTCTCCCAAGTAATAGAGAAGAATTCCAGTTTATCTGAATATCCATAATGTGAAAATCCACTGGAACTAGGGCATTGCCGATCTATACCTGAAGGTTTCTAACAATCCCTTCTGAATTGACGTTAGAGCAATCCACTAAGGTGAATGAATCGCTTGAAGGTCCTATCTTCATATTTAGCTGCTAAGCCATACACCTTGGCATGATGTTGACTGAAGACCCTGTGTCGCAGAGGGCATTAGGGTAGATGTGACCTCCAATCATACAGGGTACCACGAACTTCCTAGGATCCGTCTTCTTCTTCAATGTAATCCTCTACTTCAGCTTCTCTTTGATATGATGGAACATACGCACAATATCTTCTACAGTTTCTTTGCTTTCTTTGAAAAACATCCAGAGTTTGTGGATTTAATAAGCACTACTGAATGGCATGTCCACTGGGATCCTCATCATCCTCTTGGTGAAACTATTCATATCTTTCTCATTATCTTCTCTTCTTAGATGCTTAGGAATCTTTTTCTTCTTTCTCATAGAAAATAGTCCTTATGTAGCCTCGTCATAGATCATAGGCTCTAATGCATCTTCATGTTGCTGATTATTGTCTTCTGCTGGTGCTGGTGATGTCCTAAATATTGACCATGACTTATGTTTCTTCAGTATCTACGAGTTTCTTCATCATAAAGCCCCAAAACACTCCATAATCTTCACATTGCTCCAAAACATACATGGACATGAAAAGAGTCTAAAATAGACACCAAACACATATAATAGATCAGCACATATATTATGGGTGAAAACTGGTAAATTCCATAGTATATCAATAGACATACACCAATCCATTAAATCTAGACTAATCAATCTAGCACAGTCTAGAGTAATCCATTAAACATACAAACCCAAATCGAGTAAAGAAGCCTAAACTTGAAGATCTGTAATCATCAGGCTTCAAAAATTCAGTCTCCGCCACCGCAGCTCGACTCCTATCTCCAGCAACAAAGAAGAAAGGAGGGAAGTGAAGCAGAAGATGGCGACGGTGGCGATTTCTCTGATTTCTTTCACTGACGGAGAAGAGCGTAAGATGGTGACGATGGAGATTGAGAGATCGGCGACAGGTTGAGATATGTGACGAAAATATGTGCGGCAAGCTTGAGCAGAGGTGGAGAAAATGTGACGATGATCGACATGGATCTGTTGTGTTGAGTGGAGAAGATAAGATTTGAGTATGTGACCCTTCAAAAGACGAGAGAGAGAGAAAGAAGCAGGATGAATCTGACCCTTCAAAATTTTAAATCAATCGATGTGGTTACACAAAGCATGATCCTCATCCCTTTATGTGATAGGCTACTTTATGTTGACCAATCAGATTTTTGTAGTTGTTTTTCTTAACACCATTGTTTTCTATTCTATTTTGTGTTTTAATATTAAAATATTTCTGATAAATTTTCTTAAATAAAAATTGTTTTGTGAAAACATCTCAAATTTAGAATTCACAATTTAAAATTTTTAGATTTATAATTTTAAAAGTTAAATTTTGTGATTGATATTTAGATATAGGAAATAGAGTTTAAGGTTTAAGTTATAAATTTGAAATTAAGATCTAGAATTAAAATTAAATAAAAAGATTTAGAGATTAGATTTATCATATAGAGTATAAGATTTATCATGAAGACTGCACCAAGGACAAATTCTGGTACAGAAGACCTAATACAAAGCTTCAATCAGTCAATTGAGGTTCTCCTGATTCAACCACATGATGTAGAAGACTTAACCAACCGTAATCAGTTTACACTCGACCAGAAGACATTTGGACCAGCAACAAGGCCACATGAAGAAATCTTCCTAAATTAAGCCGTAAGCCAGAGACTGACCTAACCCAACCTCAGCCCAGCCATCAAGTCCTATGAAGATCAGTCTGACCCATCTAAGATCAACAAAGAGGTGTGGCCCATTTTCCCAAGAACTCATTGCCTCAACTTAGCCAAAACCAGCCCGTGCACTTAGATCAAGAACCAAGCCATCAAAGAGTCTAGGTGCATGATCAGTCAAGCAATCATGGACATCCAAGCAGAGAAAGTAAGTGCTTAATATTCATTTTCATGATTCATTTGACTAACCAAGTTGTTTCCATGATTTTTTTTCTTTCTTTGTTTTCCTTTCAATTTCGAATAAACATTTATTAAGGCATCTTGTTAGCCTCGATTTAGGTCGTAGGATTGAATTATTGTAATTTGCTTCAAGTTCCCTAGAAGGGCATAGCTGCCTGCATCGGATATTCTATAAATCCCCTATAAGCAGCCTTGTATTCTTTACCGCATATCAATAAAGAAAACCGAATTTTTGCCTTAGTAAACTTAACCTAAGTCTCTTGTGCATGCGAGAAGCAGTCCAGGAGCAACTGAATTATCAAGTTTCTGTCCAGAAGTCTTGTGGCATCCATCGGTCCATATATTCACAATCATCTCCCATCCCTTGTTCTAATCGAAGAGTGTTGAACAACCAATCGATTAGAATCCATCCGACCACTTCCTTCCATTTTCTATCCACTGATTTGCAAGAACAATCTTTCAGATTCCATCATCAACGTTCACTTGTCCCAAGTCCATCAGCAATCCATCCTTAATCGCCCATTCTCACCGATCCACCCCATACATGCGGTTCGACCACCATCATCATCAATCCACCATCATCATCTTCCTTATCAGTTCATCCAGTTTGTAAGTCCAAACCAGGATCTTACAAAAACGTGGTATCAGAGCTTAAAGCTCCTAACCCAGGTCGTTTCTATTGCATTGCATTTGTTTTGTCTTTTACTATGAAAAACCATAAAAAGAGTTGTCTTGTTTGCAGTTTTGTTGTTATGTTCTTGCTTGTGTTAATCATGAAAAACAACATCATTTTAGTCATATAACCTGTCCATAAAACTCCAAAAACTCGAATATGTTGGCATTCATTAGGAGGCTCCTCTTACCATATTTAGCATACCGAATTATTGCATTTCCATATAAAAGAGAAAATCAAAAAAAAAATATTCGGATTAGTTCTTTTCATACTTATTAGGTATGAAATTAAACTCTCTTTAGCTGTTCATTAGCCATAAATTTCGTAGACCATAAGTTCTTAGAACCCTAGTTGTTTCATCTTTCTCATTTCTTCATAAAAATCGATAAAAAAATGTGTTTCTGGTTTTTTCCGGCCATTTCCTTGATTCTTGACTTGATCTTTGTGTAATCATCACAGGAAACACATGTAAGACATAGGCCAGCAACCAGCTCCAGATCAAGCTGCAGTCAATACTCAGAGTTTGGCTAGCTTGAGGGACCTACCCAAAAGAATGGCTCGGTTAGAACAAAACCATAACCTCAATGGCCGAAGACCTCCAGGGAGAAACCATCCATACATGGAGTACCAGCTTTCTGACACTGAAGAAACCGAACCAGAAAAAAAAGCCAGAGAGGTGATCATAATCAACCCGGCTTAGGTGCTAGGCGCAATAGGCAAGGTCGAGGCAATCTAGGCCGAGATCAAAGGAGAGACCAAGGTGAGGAGGAGGAGGAATAGCCGTGGAAAGGAGGCAAGGACCTCAAGCTGACACCACCTACCTTTTCTGGAAAGGTTGATATAGATGCCTACATCATGTGGGAGAAGCGCATGGAGTACATCTTCGAGTACTACAATACCCTGAGGCCAAGAAGGTGGCTTTAGCTGCTGCTCAACTCTCTGACAACGCCATATCCTGGTAGGAAAGAGATGTTGCTAAGTCTGGACCAGTCTGGAGAGCATGCACATGGGCAGAGATGCGAAACTTCGCGCCAGGTATATTCCATCCTACTACCAAAGAGACTAAAAAGTTTTCGAAAATTATCTCAGGGAACCAAGTTTCTGGAGGAATATTTCAAGGAGTTTGAGTCCCTTAGGAACAGGCTGGATACAGAGGAGCCAGAGGAGACACTCATGGCCTAGTTCTTAGACGGTTTACAAGATCGTATTGCTCACAAGGTAGAAAGACAGCCTTATGAGGACTTCAACGATTAGTTGCACCATGCCATTCAAGCTGAACAACACATCAAAAGGAAGAACCAGACTACCAACAGAAGCAAAACGCCATGGACTCCATCTACTCAGAAAGGTTAAGACAAGGGAATTTCCAATGAAGTGGAAAATTGGTTCAAGAGGAACCAACCAGAAACGTCCAAGGAAGCAAAAACTGACCAAGGTTAACCCCAAGTCTAAAGGTCTTGTGATATTTCATGTTTCAAATTCCAGGGGAAGGGTCACTATGCCAGGGACTGCCCAAACCAGAGAGTCATGATGCTTAAGGACAATGGTGAACTGAGTCACATGATGAGGCTGATTTTGAGCCAAATGAAACTGATAAATAAATCACCAACTACCCTGATGTGGGAGAGATACTCGTGACCAGAAGATCACTTAGTGCCATGTTTAAACCAGCAAGTATTTGGTTGATAAGTTAGGCCTCAAAACAACTAAGCATCCACGACCACACAAACTTAAATGGTTGAATGATGAGACTGAACTGAAGATTGGAGAGCAAGTAGTTGTGCCATTATGTGTGGCAAAGTATATTGATTAGGCTGTTTGCGATGTTGTTCCTATGCAAGTTGGCGATCTCCTCTTAGGTCGACCATGGCAGTTCGAAAAGGATACCTTGCACAACGGCAGAACCAACTTTTATAGCTTCACCCATAACAATTAGAAGCACAACCTTGCCCCACTCACACCCCCGGAAGTCCATGACATGCAAAAGGCAATGGACAAAGGTTCCAAGGTAAGTAAAACCAGTCTCTATATTACTTCTAATAATGTTTAAAAAATCTTTGGAATGTAAGACGCAGGTGCTACTACTGATCTTTAAGGAAGGATTGTTGGCAGGTCAAGAAGAGCAAGAACTACCACTAGCCACCCTTAAGCTAGTATACAAGTTTAAAGATACATTTCCAGAAGACGTTCCGGATGGACTACCACCCATAAGAGGGATCGAACACCAAATTGATCTAATTTCGGGTGCACCACTACCAAACCGACCAGCTTACTGAGAGAACCCAGAGGAAGCTAAGGAATTAGAAAGGCAAGCCCAAGACCTTGGGAGCAAAGGATACATAAGGGAGAGACTCAGACCTTTTGCAGTCCCGGTCTTGCTGGTGCCAAAGAAGGATGGTACTTGGAGAATGTGTGTGGATTGTCGAGCCATCAACAACATCACTGTCAAATACAGGCACCCCATTCGTAGATTGGATGACATGTTGGACGAGCTTAGTGGTGCTACCATCTTCTCAAAAATAGATTTGAAGAGTGGGTACCATCAAGTAAGAATGAAGGAGGGTGACGAGTAGAAGACTGCATTTAAGACCAAGAGAGGTCTATACGAGTGGCTAGTTATGCCATTTGGTCTTACCAACGCTCCAAGCACCTTCATGAGGCTCATGAATCACGTCCTAAGGGACTACATCTGTAAGTTTGTGGTGGTATACTTTGATGATATATTGATTTATAGCGCTTATCTAGATGATCACATTGTTCATCTTAGAAAGCTTTTAGAAACTTTACGTTTGGAACAACTATGTGCCAATCTTAAAAAGTGCACTTTCTGCACTGATCAAGTTATTTTCCTAGGCTTTGTTGTTAGCTCACAGGGAATCGAGGTTGATGAAGAGAAGGTAAAGGCAGTACAAGACTGGCCGACACCCACCACATTTGGCCATGTTAGGAGTTTTCAAGGTCTAGCCAGCTTTTACATGCGTTTTGTCAGGAATTTCAGTACCATTGCTGTCCACACTGCCATCAGAAATCAAGAAGGATGTGAGCTTCAAGCAGGGACCAGAACAGGACAAAGCATTCCAAGCTCTTAAAGACAGCATTACCAATGCACAGTTTTATTTTTACCTAACTTTGACAAAACCTTTGAAGTTGAATGTGATGCATCAGGTACAGGTATTGGAGCTGTCCTAACTCAAGGAGGTAAGCCAGTGGCGTTTTTTAGTGAATAATTACATGGACAGCCATCAACTACCCAACTTATGACAAAGAATTGTATGCCTTGGTGAGATCATTGGGGACATGGCAGCATTACCTCCTGTCCAAGAAGTTTGTTATCCACACTGACCTCAAGACACTTAAGTATATAAGAGGCCAGACCACTTTGAAGAAAAGGCATGCTAGATGGTTGGAGTTTGTGGATTCATATCCCTACGTAATCAAGTACAAGAAAGGAAATGAGAACATTGTGGCCAACGCCCTGTCTAGGAGACATGCCCTCATTTCCACAATGGAAGCCAAGGTTATGGATTTTGAGTACATCAAGGGATTGTATGTGGCTGACCCAGACTTTGGATAAACCTACAAGGGATGCACCAGGGGAGCACTTGGTCCATACTACAAACATGAAGAGTTTCTTTTCCGAGACAAAAGGCTATGCATACCTCAAATCTCTATGTGTGAACTGATAATTAGAGAGGCACATGGAGGAGGCCTTATGGGACACTTTGGCATGACAAGACCCTGAGCATTGTGGTTGAACATTTCTTATGGCTGCACTTGAAGAGGGATGTTGAACGTTTCTGTGCAAAATGTATCACTTGCCTCAAGGCTAAATCCAGGTCAAATCCTCATGGTTTACATGTTCCTTTACCTATTCCTAACATGCCTTGGGTAGATTTTTCTATGGATTTTGTTTTAGGATTGCCCACTGGACTAAGGACTCCATTTGTCTGGTGGTTTGATCGTTTCTCAAAGATGGCCCATTTTATTCCATGCAACAAAAACCAATGATGCTTCCCAAACAGCTTACATGTTCTTTAAGGAGGCAGTAAGGATTCATGGCGTCCCCAGGACCATTATATCAGACCGGGACCCAAAATTCCTAAGTCACTTTTGGAGAACCCTTTGGAGAAAGCTTGGAACCAAACTGCTGTTCTCTACCTCATTCCATCCTCATACTGATGGCCAAATAGAAGTTATCAACCGTACTCTCTCCACCCTTTTAAGGGCCACAGTTGGTAAAAATTTGAGGAATTGGATTGATTGTTTACCCTTTATCGAATTTTCTTATAATCGTGTGCCTCACTCGGCCACTAAGCTCTCACCGTTTGAGATTGTTTATGGTTTTAAGCCATAAATACCACTGGACCTAGCCATCGTACCAAAGGACGTGATGATCAGTCAAGATGGAGTTGCCAAAGCTGAGATGGTTCACAAGCTACACAAAACCACCAAGGAGAATTTGAAGAAGAAGAATGAAAAGACATATGTGTACAAGAAATGAAAGGAGGTCACATTTGAACCCAGTGATTGGGTCTTGACACTTAAGGTCTAAGAGGTTCCCAGAACAAAGGAAATCCAAGCTAGCACCACGAGGGGACGGCCCATTCATAGTCATCAAGAAGGTGGGCGACAATGCCTACCAACTCAATCTTCCAGGTGAGTATAAGGTTTCATCAACATTCAATGTTTATGACTTGTCTTATTTTGATTCAGGTGAACATGTTCTGAGGTCAGAACCTTCTCAAGAGAGCAAGAATGTCGCAAGATCAGAAACCAACGTCAACAAGTCCATTCACATCATGAAGACTGCACCAAGGACAAGTTATGGTACAAAATACCTAATAGAAAGCTTCAATCAGTCAATTGAGGTTCTCCTGATTCAACCACCTGATCTAGAAGACTTAATAAACCGGTTCAATCAGCTCACACTCGACCAGAAGACATTTGGACCAGAAACAAGGCCACATGAAGAAATCTGCCTAAATGAAGCCGTAAGCCCAAGACTAATCCAACCCAACCTCAGCCCAGCCATTAAGGCCTACGAAGATCAGTCTGAACCAGTTACGATCAACAAAGAGGCGTAGCCCATTTTCCCAAGAACCCATTGCCTCAACTTGCTCACCATTGATCTGGCCCAAACTTAGCCAAAACCAGCCCATGCACTTAGATCAAGAACCAAGCCATCAAAGAGACTAGGTGCATGATCAGTCAAGCAATCATGGACGTCCAAGCAGAGAAATTAAGTGGTTAATATTCATTTTCATGATTGATTTGACTAACCAAGTTATTTCCATGTTTTTGTTTTTTTCTTTGTTTTCCTTCCAATTTTTAATAAACATTTATCAAGCCATCTTGTTAGCTTTGTTTTAGGTCGTAGGATTGAGTCTTTGTAATTTGATTCAAGTCCCCTAGAAGGGCATAGCTGCATCAGATATTATATAATTCCCCTATAAGCAGCCATGTATTCTTTACCGCATATCAATAAAGAAAACCGAGTTTTTGCCTTAGCAAACTTAACCTAAGTGTCTTGTGCGTGTGAGAAGCAGTACAGGAGCAAATGGCTTATCAAGGTTCTGTCCAAGAGTCTTGTGGCGTCCATCGATCCATCCATCGAAGAGTGTTGAACAACCAATCGATTAGAATCCATCCAACCATTTCCTTCCATCTTTCCATCCACTGGATTGAAAGAAGAGGGTCCAACAACCGATCTTTCAGATCCCATCATCCACGTTCACTTGTCCCAAGTCGATCAGCAATCCATCCTTAATCGCCCATTCTCACCGATCCTCCCGATACATCCAGTTCGACCACCATCATCATCAATCCGGCATCACCATCTTCCCTATCAGTTCATCTAGTTTGTAAGTCCAGATCAAGATCTTACAACATAATATCCAGACTTCACCAGGAAATAGAAAATAAGGGGCAAACGGTGGGAATAAATAATTAATGATATTATTAATCCTACTTTCGAGCAAGACGCCGACCTTCAATTCTTGCCTGGATAAATTTGGGTTCTGGACCCAAGTTAATTCCTACCTCATGGTAAAATTGAAGACTTCTACTAAATGGGAGTTCTTCCATATTTCAGGATATGGAAATATTTAGCCTTACTTTCGACTATGAACAACTTATATAAGGGGAATCCAAACCCTAAAACAAAGGATCGATTATTCAGAACTTCGAGTATAGTGTTAGGCGGCTAGAACTAAGTTTCTTAATCCAAATTGTTGTAGTCTTGGCTATCAGATCAATAAACAGTTACTTTAGATCATACTTCCTACTTGTTATTGCTTACTTCACCTTTTCGTAGTATTGGCAAAGAGCTTGCACAAATTTGCCCTAACACTGTCCAATTTTTCGTATCTACACTTATCTATCATGTCACCCTTCCACACCTCTCTCATCCATGTTTCTCCGTCCACGGTTTTCTTGTTGAACAGAAGTATTTTTTGTTTGATTCATCAAAAAAAATCATGTGTAATATTTTATGGTGAAGAATATTTACATATGACCTTGATCAAACTAATACAAGTCAAACGCTCTCTCGTGGTTTTTCTTATGCGGTTTCCTTCTTCCATAATTTGCCATTATTTTATGTATTCTTTTTATTTACATCCAAGGAAAATATCCACAATTATACTATTTTAATAGTTTTTTTTTCCGAAAACACAAACATATTACTAAAAAAAACTTTGATTTATTTCTAATTTGAGCTTTTAAGCAATTATTTTGTGCTCAACTTTCCTTTCAACATTTTTCAAACAACCATAATTCCTATCCTTAAATGTCCACAAGCCCACAAAATGCATGTCACATTTCATCTCCACATTTACCTTATCCACCTTGCCATGTCCACACTTCACACTTCTCATGTTCCACATTTCGCTTGAGAACAAAGCTATACAGTGATTGTTCATCAAAAAGAAAAAAAAACTGAAGTAATTAACACTGACATAATCAAAGTCAGGAGAAAAGTCAAAAACATCTGAAAAACCCACATTTATCTTATTAAAACAAAAAAAAAACTCTCATCTCTAATTTGAGCTTGTACGCAATCTTTTATCAACAATTTTCTAGTCAACAAAATACATATCCATACATGTCCACACGTCCACTAAACAATTATCTGATAAATATAAAAGTTAATAAAATTTGAAAGAATATATATATATATATATCTTATGTAGGGAAAATTTCTCAAATATCATATTTTGTTTTTGTCACCAAAAAGCCTATCAAGGAGAAAAATGACTCAAAGAGGTTTCATTAAAGAAGCAAAAGACTTTTCTATCTCTTTCTTTATATATTTATAAATAAAAATAAATAATAAAAATAAAAAAAATTATAGTTTTGAATTATTTGTTGTCAAATTTGAAGTATTTTATAAAAAAATTTGAAAATTCTTTTTGGAACTATTTTAGTATTTTAATTTTGATCCATTTAATATTTATTTATTTTTAAAAATTATAAACCACTCCCCTAAAACCCCACCCATTAACTCTAAATGTTAAGAAAGTTAACCCTAGACCCTAAGGGTGTAAATTCTTATTTACCTTTTAATGAAACTTATTTTAGTCATGTTCTTCGTTGAAAACTCTTTTGGTGAAAAGAAGCCAAAATGAGATATCCTAGAGAATTTCTTAATTATATATGTATTTACATATTAAAAGTGAAATAATAAGGAATAAACATTGTGGGGTATCAAAAATGAATAAACACTGTGAGGTCTTCTTTGAAATTCTAAGAAATTTTAATCAACACCCATCAATTTAATCTCTTACTAGATTTTGACTCGTGCTTTAAAAGCACGGGATTTATTTCTATTTAAAATTTCACTTTAAATTAATAATAATTAATTATAAGAATATGTATTTTAATTTTTGATAACAAAATATAAGACTTAGGGATAATATTGGTATCCAAAAAACTAATTTAGAACTGATAGGGTACTGAGCTCGTTTGGACTCGGATTAAACTCTAAACGGGTATATTTTCTAAAACCCAAAATGACGTACCAAATCAAACCCATAACAAAAAAAGCAGATGTTTTTTGACATAAAAACCCAAAAACTTAATAAGTATTAATATATATATATATATATGTTTTAATAATATTAATACCTAAAATTAAATATATTAATTATCTTAGGTATTAATGGATGTTTGGATACAAAAATATCTAGAGTTGGGCAAATAAACCGAACCCAAAAATCCAAACCAAAACTGACCCAATAAAAATGAATCTGAACTGATTCGAACCCGCATAAATACCGAATGGATCTTGTTTTATGGTATTCGGGTTATGGGTTTTACTCGAACCGAAACCAAACTTAAATGGATATTTGAAAAAACCAGAAACTTCAAAATTCGAACAAAATTTGTACAATACCCAATCTCAATTTAAAATATGTATCCCAAACACATTAAGATATTATTGAGTGCCTACAATAATTAGTTATTACATGAATAATTAACTCAAATACTTAGTCTAATATATATTTTTATATGGTTAATATTAGTGTTTTATGTTTGACATTGCAATTGAAGTTTAGTTATGAATAAATTTGTTTTGGAGTTTACATAATGTTGTTTTTAAGTTTAAATAATTGTTTTATGTTTATACAATTATTAGTTGTTAACTTTAATAATTTATGTTTCATTATGTGTGATTTAAGTTTACATCAAGCTGATTTACACATGATCTTTTGGTTAACGTATATTATGGCACTGAGACATAAAAATACAATATATTTGGATAAGTTTTCTTTACTTTAATACATTGTTAATTATTTTATAGGGCATGAAAAAGTACAAATTAGTGTTTTAGAATGCGATAAAGATCCGAAACTTGAAATTATATCGGGTTCAACCGGTTCTTCTTGGGAATGTGACTAAACCCGAACCGAACCTAACTATACATGAATCGAATCGGAACTTAAGTTTTATAATATCCTAATGGAGACGATTTTCATAAACCCGAAACCCAATTGGACCTAAACCGAAAACGATTAAGATCCCGAATGCCCATACCTAAAATTATCAATCAGATTGTATTCATTGGTTATTGTTGTATAAAATAACCGATTTGAACCATATCTACTAAGAATTTTGTGTGTTTTAGTTATTGTTGGGTAAGTTTGGGTAGTTTAGATATAAAATATCTGAGCCAGATCGGGTACATCGGTTATTTTGGTTAAAAATTGAAACTACCCAGGGTCGGGAGGACCTAACTCGAACCTTGATTTTTCATAATATTGAATGTATTTTTTTTAAACCCGAAAAAACCGATACTTAAATGGATCCTATCTATATCAGAAGTACCCAAATAACCATGCGTAACCTAATACTTTGACAATTGTTTGACTGTTTTTTTGTAAGAACTTGCATATATAAGTTATTTAAGAAAGTGCATATAGACTATTAAAGAAATCAAATTTATAAATTTAGTCGTTAGAATTTCAGTTGATATTAATCAAAATTGTTAAACTAAAATTAAAAGTGGCATGACATTATAATTTTATCCAAAATCCAATGGCAAAATGTTTGGAAAGATTTTGCTTTCAATATTAATCAGTTATGATGAGTACATATAGGCTTTATAATTAGAATCTTAGGAATATAATTTTTCCTCAATATATTAGAAACCATTAATATATTTACGCAATAAAAGTGTAAGATAATAAGTTAATTTTTTAGATTTAACTAATAAAAATATTTCTTTGTCGTGAAGTTAGAAATTTGTGGAAGGAATATCTTAAGTATATTTTTTTTTTTGATGAAATGTGAAATTCATTAATCAAAATAAAAAGATCATTTACAAGGCATTAGAAAAACTAAATTAGATTTAGAACATAGAAGAAAACGGACTCAGAAGTATTAATCCGAAATTGCGAACCAGCGCTGCATCAATCCTGCATATCGATGAGAAGAGGGATACCGGAGTGATGTTATCCTATTTCTCACCATTTTATCTATGATCCTCACCACCTGGTCAATAGTTCGAAGCGCAGTCTGATGCCTCCTCTCATTTCTTTCCCTCCATAGGTAGTAGATGGAAGTCTGGTAAGCCATCTTTAGTAGAATACGGTCCACCGCTGACAGGTTGTTATTACTCAAGTACTGAAGAGTGATCATCCAATCCGGGTTTATTCTGTTTCCACTCAATCTATGAGCCAACCGATACCAGACAGTATATGAGTAAGGGCAAGCGAAGAAGAGATGATCACGAGTCTCGTCCCTTTCACCACAAAAAACGCAGCATTGCTGGATACCCCATGTTCGCATCCTGTCCCCTGTAGAGAGTCTATTACGAACAGCCAGCCAGACTATGAAGGAGAATCTCGGTATCCCCTGCGCAAACCAAACACTTTTATACCAGAATACCGGAGTCTTCTTTTCTCTTATTTGGTTCCATGTTTTGGCTGCAGAGAAGAATGATTGATAGTTGTCATCAGATTGCTTCCATAACACCTTGTCATTACCGTGACATATGTCTGGTACCTCCTCAAGCTGAATCCGTGCGTGGAGATCTTGAAATTGGCGTACTCTATGCCCTCTTACATTCCATCTTCCTTGTGAGACTGCATCACTAACACGTCCATTACGAGCCACACCAAAGTAATAGGTACCAACAATGCTAGTGATATCCAGAATCTTTCCCACCTTCAACCAATCATCAAACCAAAAATAAGCTGTTTTACCATCATGGACCTCAAATCTCATGAAAGTATAGGCTAGGGCCCTTAACTTCAATAATTTCCTCCAAATCCAAGAACCTTTCCCGTCTTCCTTTATATCCCAAAAAGAATTTTGTCTCAGTAAATACTCTTGAATCCAGGAAACCCATAGTGATTTGGTCGTGAACAGCCTCCAGATCAAGCTCAACGCAGACACTTTGAAGGTGTCCCTCAATTTCCGAATTCCCAGTCCACCCTCCTCCTTGGGATAGCATACCTCTTCCCATGCTACCTTAGCTTTATGTCCCTGATTAGGAGAGCCAGTCCACAAAAATGCATTACACATGCTCTCAATCTCATCTAAACAAGCCTTAGGAAGAATAAACGCTTGGCTCCAGAAGTTAACAATGCTAGCAATAACAGATTTAATCAATTGCAATCTCCCCGCATAAGATAAGGATTTATTACGCCAGGCTAACATCCTCTTTCTCACCTTATCAATTAGTGGCTCATAATCTTGCTTTGAAAGAGCTTTAGTTGTAAGTGGCATACCCAGATATTTCACTGGCAGGTTTCTAACGGGGATGTTGAGTGTTGAGGCTTCAATAAGGAGAGGTGAGATGTCATGGCCTGTAGCGAAGATTGACGACTTTGCTACATTAACATATAGACCAGAGAGCATTGCAAATTCATCCATGACAGCAAGAACTCCACGCAA
This sequence comes from Moricandia arvensis, assembly GCA_905132765.1. Classification (NCBI taxonomy): domain Eukaryota; kingdom Viridiplantae; phylum Streptophyta; class Magnoliopsida; order Brassicales; family Brassicaceae; genus Moricandia; species Moricandia arvensis. The sequence continues at coordinate 37,491 of CAJHQP010002914.1, read as the reverse complement.
AGATCGGGCTGAACCATCTGTAAACACCAAAATATCATCAGCAAAACTCAAATGAGTGAGTCGTACCTCCCGACACTGAGGGTGATAACCAAATCGCTGAGCTTCCGCTGCCTTATTCAACAGTTTGGACAAGACGTTGTTCAGTATTACATACAGATAAGGGGAAAGAGAACATCCCTGGCGGATTCCCCTAGCACTAGTGAAGAATCCCTCTAAACATCCATTAACTGAGACTGAATAAGCGGCAGTTGATATACAAACTCTGATCCATAGAATAAATTGTGCCGGGAGACCCATAGCCTTCAAAACAGTTGTGATAAATGACCATTTCACCGTATCGAACGCCTTAGAGATATCAAATTTTACCGTTGCTCGGTTTGAGTTTGTCTCTCTGTGGTATCCATTCACAAGTTCAGAAGTAAGCAGAACATTTTCAAGCAGCAGCCTTCCTTTGATAAAAGAGCTTTGATTTGGTTCAATAGCCTCCGGTAAGATGGTTTTGAGGCGACGAGCTAGGATTTTTGAGATGACCTTATACATGAAGTTGCAGCAAGCAATAGGGCGGTAGTCTTTCATGGATTGAGCTGCCTCTGTCTTGGGAATGAGTGAGAGAATTGTAGCATTGGTTCCAGAGGGCATGAATCCGAACAAGAAGAAAGACTGCACTGCTCTTATGAAATCTGCACCTACAACAGACCAAGCAGCGACATAAAATTCCTTGGTATAACCATCAGGTCCTGAAACTTTATCGTTAGGCAGGGCATGAATAGCTGAAATAATCTCTCCTGCCAAGATAGGTGCTACCAAGCCTGCAGCACTCACAGTATTGCAGCGATAAGTTAATAGCTCTTGCAGCAGTGGATATGAATCTTCAGTGTTTCCTTGATCCTGAACTTGGAGAAATCTCTGAAAGTACCTGACAACCTCCTTCTTGATGTCAGGTAACTGAGTTAAGCATTCACCATCCTCACTCACCAGATATTTGATGGCATTTCGAGAATTCCTAGTCTGCACTGCCCGATGAAAGAAAACCGTGTTTTGATCACCAGCTCCCAGCCACCTAATTCCAGATTTTTGCCGGTAGAATTTCTCCTCAATGGTTGCGAGTTTATTCCATCTGGCAGATGCCTCAGCTGCTGCCGCAAATGTGCACGGATTCGGATGAAGAAGAGCTTGATTTTGACATCGACACATCTCCTCAAAGGCAAGTTTTGTTCGGTTTGGAAGATCTCCATAGTGAGTTTTGTTCAGCATTCTCAACTCGTACTTCAGCAATTTAAGTTTAGCTTGAAACTTAGTAAGAGCTGCTCGGGAATGGTGAATGCTCTCCGTTGTGTCCCACACCCTCTTAACCACTGGTAGAAAATCCTTATGCTCCGTGAGGTAATTGAAAAAACGAAAAGGTTTGCGAGCCTCATTATCTTTATCTTCTGTTAACTGGATAACACAACGAGCATGATCTGATATCCCACCAGCCTCAAAATGTGAAGAAGAGAGTGGGTAATCACGCAGCCATGCAGCATTGATCAACGCACGATCCAGTTTCTTACCAATAGGGTCCACATCCTGCTTATTCCACCACGTAAACAAAGCTCCCGTAAATGCCATATCAGTGAGGTTGCAGTCCCCTACCAGGTTCTGAAATTCCTGCATACCAGACTGTGTGTACCGAGAAGTACTGCCTCGAGAATGCTCTGAAGAGGATAATGTTGTATTAAAATCTCCAATGACAATCCATGGCAAGTTGAGATGATTATACGCAGCTTGAGTACCACGCAAATCCTCCCATAAACTTCGTCTTTCGATCTCACAATTTGAAGCATACACTGCCGAAACAATATACTGCTCCCTTGTTTCTGGCACCTGCACCGCACATGTGATTACCTGCGAACTCATGTGAAGCTTAGTAACTACCACTTTCTCTGACCAACAAAACCAAATACGACCCAGGGGTTGATATTCGTAGTTGGCTAATGATGCCCAACCTGGTAAGGCACCCGCCAAGCAAAAGCTATAATTAGGTTGCTGAACCCTTGTCTCAAGCAAACATCCAAACAAAAATTTATCTTCATTAACCCATCTTCTAACCTCCCGATGTTTGCGAGGCATATTAAAGCCTCGCATGTTCCATACAAAGAAGGACTTCATCACTTCCGTGAGGAAGCTCTCCTTGTACTGCTTTTACTTCTGGTCGATTTGTACTCCTTAGGACGTGGTGGAATCTGTTTGTCGGTACCCACACGGGAATGAATAAATTTTCCCACGACTTCCATTTTCAAACTTTCTTTTTGAACCTCAGACTGCATTTCTCCTTCTTCCATCACAACCGTAACATTCCCTCCTGTGTCCTCAAATCCTTCTGTGGCCAACAAGTTGAACCTGGAAGGGGATATTATAACATCCTCCTCCCCCGCCCCTTCTTTACCGGCCTCTTGATCCTTCCTACGCTTAGGAGAGGGCGAAGAAGTTTTTTTTCCTCCGACTAAAGCCCATTCTTGCTGCGAGTCTGTATCTAGCTGGTGATCTTTTCCAGTCTCTGAAGCGCCACCAATCTCAAAATTATCCCTTGAGACATCGCCAACTACAGATTTACCCAAAGCAGGTGGTAGATTTTGAAGCTCATTGAGCAGGTCATTTACAACATTCCGGTTAACCTCAGTGTTGCGCAGATCCTTCCCATCTCCTTTGATCTCCTCCTCTTGGCTTTCCGATCCCAGCTCATGCTCTTTACCTTTCTGCATCAGCTGAATATTTTTTGAAGTACAACTTGCTCCTTTATGACCCCAAGACGAACAAACATTACATTTCGGGGGCAGCCATGGGTAGCTAACTTCTAACGTCACTTCCTCTCCATCCTTGTCCGTGAACTTAATCATTTCAACCAAAGGTTTCTGAAGATTGACCTCAACAAGGAGTCGGGCCACATCAAACCTCGTACATCTTTCTGTATTTGGATGCAGCTTGACATACTTTCCCACTGGTCGACTAAGACACTTTAATGCCTTATGGGAGAACAAAAGACTAGGGACTCCTTTGAGATCAACCCATAGGGGCAAAGCAGACAGATCCGGAGGTTTTAGAGCAGACTCAGGAGTCCACTCGTTGACAACCATCGGAATGTTCGCGATGTGCCAATACTTCCGCTGAAGAACATGAGCTCTCGTCTTTGGATTCTCAATCCTGAAAAGTACTGTGTTCTTCTCTAGAAACTGAACATCAATTTTTTCACCGAGCTTTGGGTTGGACCAGAGCCGATTTGCAGTAGCGTGTATCGAACCCACGTGAGGAGCATCTCCAATAAAGTAACCTACCACATAGCATCTCCAGAGTGGGTTTGGATCCGCCAGAATCTCCTCCGGAATTGAGATCGTGACAACACCATCGACTACCTCCGAAAGAGCAGGAATCTCGTGAGAAGTCGGTTTGTGCCAGGGTGTGTTCACGACTTGAACATCCTCCACCATGTGCGCCACATCCACAGCCATATCCTTGTTCTCGTGAGTAACAGTGTTTGAAGCATCAACACGAGTCGTCATCATCCCTTGAACTCCACGATCTGAGTCACTTGCGCCATTAGACATCTTCGTTGACAGAGAGACGTCGACTGGTTCAACATCTCCGCCGCTGCCTTCCTCTTCGCCATGGATCGCCGCTTGTTTGACTTGTTTCAGATCATCATCTTTGGACGCCACAGGTTCCACATAAAGCAAATCGCCTTTAGTCACGATCAGGTCACAGGACTCGCCGGTGGTGTCGTGTCTTCCTGCTCCTCCATCACCTTGAGCAGATCCTAGACGCGGATCGCCATCGTCGCCTTTCTCCTGGTTACTGTTTGCCGACATCTAAGATATTTTGGCTATACAGATCCTTAGTTTCAAATATTTTGTATATCAAATATTTGAGTCCGCATCTATGTGAAAAATATTTACTGGTTTTATGAATAACATATTTTAAGTAATTATTTAAGTTTCAACTCATCTTTCTATATGTTTACCCACTTTAATAGAATTGGTTTATAATATTGATTTGTAATTGTAAATTTGATACATAAAAGTAAATATAGTTTATTGATCATTACTAAGTTGTATATATACCAATGCTCATATTTTTAGTTTACCTTGCCATTCTACAGAAATGAACACATTATAGAAAATCAGTCTGAAAATGTTCATGAAAGAAATGTATTGTAAAAAAAAATAATTAAACAAAATAGAATAAAATATTAAGGCAACTCTTAGATAAGCCACATATTCTAAAGTATATGTGAACATATCGTTTGGTTTTCATAAAATTATTTCAATGGTCTTACAAAACCATGTTGTTTGAAAGCAATTTGCATTTAATAATTAATGCATCTATTATATTAAAACAGAGTCCTATTTTTTATCTACTTATAAGTAGTCTAGGTTGAATCATTACATTTTTTTAATTTCCTATTTCTTCTCCTACAACTAACTTAATTATTATTAAATATATATAATATATAACTAATTATCTTAATACTTTCAAAATAAGAATAAAAAGATATTCTTAAGTATCTTTTCGTAAAATTAAATTTTAATAATATCTTTTGATATAAAAACAAAAAATTATTCATTATTCATTTATATAATAAAAAAATCTATAATATTTATATATATAATTTATATTCATAATTAAATTACTACACCAAGTAATAAATATAAAGTAACTTAATTCATTAATTAACTATTTATAAGTTATAAAATAACAGAATAAATTATATTTATGAATTTTATAACATACTTTAACTTATTAAACAATATTAAAATACTATATATGAATTAATAAATCATTTCATCATTTAATATACATATTTAAATTAAAATATTTAAAATAATTAATATATTTCTCAGGTATGAGATGAGTATAATAACAATAGTTAATTTGTATAATAATGGTGACAAAAATATAATAATAAAATAAAATTTTACGAATATTTAAAATTAAAAATTTGTATTATAATATATGAAGCAAGTTATATAAATTAATTATCTTATTTTCATAAAATTATATTATTGTAAATTTTATTTTTATTATATATACTTCAAAACAAATGTTTTAATAAAAAGATACACATGTATAAGATTTCTAATTTGAGTAAATCAATATTTGAATAAAAATTTATCTCGCTTTAAAAAGTACGGGTCAGAATCTAACAATAAACATTAATATTTCATGAAAATCTAATAAGAAACATTAAAATGCGGGTGAAAATCTAAAAATAAAAATTAATATTTGATCAAAATCTAATAAGAAACATTAAAGTGCGGGTCAAAATCCATCTTACATTCATGTATCTATTTCTAATTAGTAAGTATCCTCTCGAATATTGATCCATTACGCTTACAATGCGGATCAAATTTCATCTCACATTCATGTATCTATTTCTAATTTAGTATGTCTCCTCTCGAATATTGATCTATTACGCTTACAATGAAATGATAAATTAGTTTGACTAACTTTTATTAAATAAGAGCATAACATTCATAATATATATCCACCATTCATCTAAACATTCATAAATTAGAATACTTTAAATATGAAAATTTAAGTCAAATTATATTACATAGTGGCCATCCATAGGTTCAACCAGTAGTCAGGTCCCAAATTTTAGCGTATTTTGCGGATTTATAAAAAAAATAACGAGTTTAAAGAAAAAAATAAATCGGACTCCATATAAAGTCATCAGTTAGTCAGTTTAACCGCGAGTTCGGGTCGTGACCCGAAACACTGGATATAACGCTTCATTTGTAACATTTAAATGTAGATACATAATCAAAAATACAAATTTATTTCATATAATTTGGTTTATGTCGAAAATAATCTCGCGCTTTGAAAACGTGGGTCAAAATCTAGTCTACTCTATTAAAATAGAGTCTTAAATTTATCTACCATAAAATTTATCATTAACTTTTGGACTCTTTCAAGTTTGTTAGAAAAGTGCATAATTTATGAATCATATCAAGTTAGTTATATATTTATCTTATTAAATAGAGTATCTTTTGTATTGTTTGAAAACATGAATAGCGGTTTAAAAAAAGTTTTGTTTGGAAACATGAATAGCAGTTTAAAAAAAAAGTTTTGTTTGAAAACAAAGATAGTAGTGTTATTTTCTTAATGTTTTTTTAGTAATTTCATTAACATAAGACCCAAAATATTTCAATTGTATATACAAATTTATTTAAAAAATCCATAAATATCATTAAATCAATAGTTAATACCAAAATATTTCAATGTGTATGATTAAACAGATTCATTTTAAAATAAAATAATCGTTAACGTAAATATGTAATATACATATACATTTACACACACACACACACATATATATATATATATATATATATATATCTCAGTTTGTTATAATAACTATATTTTATATTAACTATTTTAAACATGTTTGCTGTCAATTTAAATATGTTATATACAAACGAAACAATTATGGTAATTTAGACAATCATATTTATTTGTTAGTTATATAATTTTTTTATTTCAACATAAATATAAGATAATATAGTATTTATATTATCCAGTTAAATATTGCATAAATTTTTTTCTCTAATAGATCAAACAATAATACAATGTGAACAACTTCAAACATATACAAACATATATAAAATAAACACAATTATATATGTTATATATTATAATTTACGATAACACTCATGTGGGTGTTAGAAATGGTCATCTAAATATCTATCGACTACAATTCGGTTTTTCTGAATGTTGGGGTTTAAAATAATTTTACATCCGGATATTATGAATTTACGGACAACGTCGAGTAGGATCATTCAAGGTCTGTGTAGGTTTGTAGAAACCTAAAAATATCTAAAAAAATTCGGTTTACAAATATCATTAAATAATATTTTTAAAACAGTAAAAATCAAAAATCTGCGCTTGGAAAGCGCGGATCAAAATCTAGTTAGCCTTATTTCAATAGTTTACATATCATGTAGTTGTAACGCTGGTGGTTGAGGCAAAGCAAGTAAGTGTAAATAAATATAAACATTAACTAAAGGAATATCGTGGAGTAGTTTTAGGAAACATTGTTGTTTAACTTTAAATACATAATAAATCTTGTTTAAATTATAATGCAATGGCACAACTGTAATATTTAGGAAAACATAAGGGGCCTCAAAAAAAAGATCTTGTGTTTTAATAGTATAGATTTTCAAAATATTGGACAACAAATTTCGACCGTTGGAATTACTTTACCTTTTTAATCTTAATAAAGTCCAACAATCTATAAACTTAACACATAATAAATGTTATAGCTAAACCTTTTTAATGAAAATTCAAATTGATAGCTCAATAAAGGTGATAATTTACATGATGATAAGGTAGAGTCTAAGTATAAAAGAATGGGATGAAAAAAGAATTTCAACTATCTACCATAGATATTGTGCAACAACCTTCAACCATAAAGAGCTCAGGTGCAATTTACTTCAAACAACCTTCTTAACAAGCCCTGTAATCTCTGATTTCCAGTGTACTTCAGCGAGGATATTCTATTACAAACAACCTTATGAATGACCTGATACATAGCTTCAATCGACACAAAGGCTCCTTCTTGTCGCCTTGAGTTTCTTTCTCTCAAAAAGACATATATAGCTGTCTGGAACAACATAGGCAAGACAATTTCATCTATCTGGCTATGAGTCGTTGCAGTAGGCTCCTAACAGTGTCATACCGATCCGGTGTGCTGAAACTGCCAAGTAATCTGTCAGCAAGATTTGTCCAGACCGTATAGGTGTATGGACACGCAAAAAAATAAGTGATCTCTACTCTCGCTTCTTTCTCCACAATAAACACAGCCTTGAGTGATTTTCCCACTGCCTCATTCGATCACTTGTGGATAATCTATCACGAAACACCAGCCAAACCAAAATAAGATATAGCTTGAGTGAACCAAACCAGGCTATACAGTGGTACCTTACTCTTCTTATTGGGCAACTGTTCCCAAGTCTTTTTAGCCAAAAAATCTGAGTTGAAAACATCATGATCATGCTGCCAGAGAACTATATCATGACCCAAATAAGGATCCAGCAAAGGCAAAGCTTCAATCATGTTGTAGACCTGAGGTATTGTCTCTTCCCCCGAGTACGTAACTTCCAGCCTGTCTCTTCCCCCATTTGGAGGTAAAGCTTCCACCTCCACCTAGAGATTAACAACAACCGCAAGACCTGCTTCCAGTGCCTCTTCTATAACTGTGGCTCCTGTTAAATCACAATTGGCTCCCTGCAATTCAGCATTTTCCACCACCACAACAGAAAACTTTGACTGTCCACGCAATATAACAACATCCTTCGATTGACATTCCTTGGTTTTATGCCCCCATTTGCAGAAAAGGCTGCAGCGAGATAGGAGCCACAGGTAAGTTACAACAACCTCTACCTTATCCGCCTTGTTGATCACCAAATTTGCTAGTCTCTACCAGCGGTTTATGTAAGGCAACCTCAATAAGCACTCGAGCCACATCCAACCGAATGCATGTCTCGATTTGTGCATGGAGTTTAAAATTTTGTTTCCACTAGTGCAGAAAGTGCTTTCAATCCCAAATGGGAGAAAAAGTTGGCTAGGCAGCAATTTGTGGTAAACCCAATGGGGCATAGAGGAATGTCCAAAATGTGCCAATAACGCCTTTTGATCACTCGATTCCTTAAAACCTCATTTCAATCAGAAAAGAACAATATTTTTGTTAATGAACTGGACATCAATCTTTCCCTTCGAGCAAGGAACAGACCAGATACGATTGAACGTGGCGTGGATTGATCCAACATGAGGGCCTCACCGATGAAGTAACCAACCACAAAGCACTTCCAGAGAGGAACCAAATCAGTGAAAACCTAAGCTTGTATTTCAAGAGCTGCAATTCCATTCTCCACCATGAAAGTCAGATCCTCAGTAACAGAATTCCATGGATTTTTATGGCTTGGACGAGCGGGATATTCCATTACAGATGACAGAAGATAAAAATAAAAAGAGGGAGTTTCTCATCGGAGAGCATGATGCTCACAAGTGGCCGCGATAGTGGCTAGGGCGTGAGGCTTTCTCCCGTCGATTTTATGTTATCTATGAACCAGTACTTTCTTCCCAAATAAGAAAATAACAAAATACTCTCGAAAACACAAAATGTGCTAAATGACTGGCTGTTGAAAAAAGAGAGACACAAGTGACTTATTATGTAATGTCCTCATAATTCTTTCTAAAATTTAGAAAGACATTAATAAATCTGTATGATATATTCAAAATTTAGGAAATTTTTTATAAATGTGTATTTAAAATTCATTCTTAAATGTATATTTAGGAAGACCTTCGTGAATATATATTTATAAACAGCTTATTCAATTTAAATTGTATAACATTTTGGGGATTTTTCATGTCTACCACATTATTGGTACTACTTTTCATTTTTACTTTTATTAAAGAGACATTTTCATAAATATCATTTTTTAATAGACAAATGTTTTAAAAATTAATTAGAATTTTTAGTTTTATATTACTAAACCCTACCCCACAACACTAAACCCTAAGTCTTAAATTAATTAACCCAAGGGTTATAAGTGTGTTTTTTCCTCTTAAAAATTAGGGTAAGAGTGATTAAGGTAAACATGAAAAGTAGTATAAGGAAAATGATATTTTTTACAATTTCTCTAACATTTTCGTAAAATTATCCGAAAACCTTCATAAATTTAATATCTACATTTTATAAAAGGATTTTACATATTTAGAAGTATATTCTTAAATTTTTGGGAGATGCTACATATTGAGTAATACTTTTTTAAATATGCATATTAATGAAATTCTGTAAGATGATGTATATATCTAGGAAGAAATTATAAGTATAAATACAAGTTACATTCAAGAAATCTATATACAAATTTATGAAAGCATATTTAAAAAAAAAATCAGAATTATATCAAGCACGTTTAGAAAGGTTTTTCTTAAACATAAATTCAAAACTATATTATCCATATTCAAAAGGTTTTCTTAAAACTATTTTTCAAAAAAGCTCTACCTAAAAAAATTTGAAAAAAGTTTAAATTTTTGTATTTTATTTTTTTTGAATTTTAATATTTCTCTTTCTATATTTAATAAATAATAAGTCAAATTATAAACGAGGATAGTATCATATTATTATTTGAGAACACCCTTAAGTGAAAATGTTATAATTTCATTGGTTCACTATTTCACAAAAGTGGCTTAGCTATTTCACAATGGTGACATGACATTAATCATTAACACACTCTCTATTCCGTTTTTGATTTACCGGGATTACCTTCCCTAAACCGTTTTTAATCACTGCTTTAAATCAATTTATGTTTCTCTTAAATCTATTCTCTGGTTATTGAATGGTCTTGAATCATCTTTTTAACCTTATTGTATATGGTTGGTTACACAAAACTATATATTGTGTGAATCCGTTGTGAAACATATATGTTTATGTTAAATTTAAACTGGTTTATGTTTTAGATAATATAAATTTTAAGATGTTTAGGATTTAGAGTCTAGAGTTGGTTACACAAAACTACATTATATGTGATTCCATTTTTAAACTTCCATTCTTATGATAAATGTAAACGAGTTTATATTTTTTGACAGTACACATTTATGTTGTTTAGGATTTATTGTTTAGAGTTTCTGATTTGGTGTTCCACATGGTTAGGTTTTAATATTTAGTGTATATGTATATGATATGATGTTCCATGCGAGACGTATATTATGTCGTCAAGATATTTTAATTAGGGTCTTTGGTTGACTGATAGCACGTAGAATTTGAAATTATGTTTTGATATTGTTTTCAAAAATCAGCCGATTAAATCTTTTAACGAAGAAAATTTGGCACATAAGGAATTATATACACGAATATTCCTATAATATATTTGAAAGTTTTGTTACATTTAATTCAAAATTATTAATTGATTCTTTTCGATGAAGTTTCATCTTCTAAATATTTCCTATATAATGAATTGAGGTCCATTCCAATAGAGTAAGTTTTTTAAATTGCCCTCAACATATGCATCTGTATAGTTTTCTTTCGACATAAGTAATCGAGGTCCATTCTAATAGAGTAATTTTTCTTTAAATTGCCCTCTACATATGTATTTGTATAGTTTTCTTTCGAAATAAGTAATCCAGATCCCTTCCTTACTAGTCTTTGTTGTTTTATGTTCTTCTTTCACGTACTAATCATTCATATCTAATGTAAGTGAATCTTCATTTTCTGACCAAACAAGTGAGAAGGCAATGTATAATAAAGTGAGTTATTTGGTAATGTTGAATAATCATTATTATATCAATTGTTTTATATCTACATGTTTAATCTTGATATATTTCATCTATACTCAATGATTTCTTACTATCGCACACGAAGCTTAACTAGCTATGCTTAGTATGTAACCAGTGAGAAGCCAATTGATAATGAAATTATTACTCTGTCCCTTTTACATTTTCTAGTACTTCCGCTACATTTCCAACTTCTGTAGCAACTACTGGGGTTGTTTCACGAAATGCATATGTCACCATATCATGCATCCTATCATGATCTACCTAATCTTCCTTAGGATAATCAGAATGCAAATGACTCAGTTCTTCTCTATTATTACATTCTTCAAACTGATTACTACTACTGTTTTCATAATTCCTACTATTATCCTCTCCATGTTGATAGCAAATGTAGTAATGTGTAAATCCTCTATTTACTATATGTTTCCAAACTGTTTCACCAAGAGAAAATTTGGTATTCATGCACTTACGACATGGACAAAATATTTTACATGTTTCAAGCGTGAGAGTCGTGAGAAATTTATTTGTCACAACTTTTGCAGAATCTTTATGTGCATACATCCAACTCCGAAGCTCATAGATATTGCCACCGTGAGAAATGATTTTACTTTGTTGTCATTTTTTGTGCTTCTTAAGAATGAGAGAAGTATTATAAATGTCAGTAGTTGTTGGAAGCTATAATCTATAGAATATTTGATTCTTCTCTTCTTACATTTGATTGAAAGAACTATAATCATTATAATGTATTATGTTTACATATATTTTTCTGAAATACACTTTTTGTGGTTTACAATTAAGTAAATATTCATACAAATAGTATTGAAAAGTTGTTTACTATATCGACGTTTGTAATGGTGATAATTTTGTAAAAAATTTCTTATTTTTGTGACATGTTTGAAGAATATTTAAATTTCCATATTAACCTAAATTAGTACCCTATTTAATTGTGATTTCATGTTATCCAATTCTATCATTAATGTGTATCATTATATTTTTCGAAATCTAATCATGTGATTACAACAATATATTTGGAAAATTATAAACTATATAGTAAAGATTCCTAAGAAATTTCAAATATATTTGTTAATCAAAACAATAATTTTTAAATATTATAAGTACATTTTAAAGACATTATTTTTATTTTTATTTGAATATAGAAAGTTGATTTCACTAAATGGTTAAATTTCAGATCTTCAATCAACATGATAATAAATAATTTAAATTATCTCATATTAAAAAAAAATAACTAACAAATCATATATAAAATAGCATTCCTATTGTCACAATGTGAACAACATAAAAAAGCTCTATAACTTGGAACTCCATATGCTCTCCCAAATCTGTAGTGAAAGTTGAATAATAATTATAAACATGAGCTTACAAATATTTTACACATTTGTATAAAATTTGGAAATGAAAAATTACCCACGCGTTTAAAATTTAAGCAAGAGTGAGGAACAAATTTATTCATCGCTAAGAAACTTGGGTCGAGATTGAATTTTCTTGTCTCGCTGCTAACAATTTAGATGAATAACATGATAGTTACATACCCTTTATTATGTTGTTTATTATATCTACTACTATCAAGAAAATTTAGTAAATGGAATGTTAAGTATTTAAATTCTGTTTTATGTTAATTTCCGAATCTCTTACAAGTTCTCTTATATATATTTCATTTTGTTTTTGCATTGAAAAGAAAAAGTATCAGTGGAAAGAGGTTGATAAGTCATTTTAAATCAAATTAAAGGTCTTTTGCAAATATGACTCAAAACTCAAAGTCAAACACAAAACTAACTCATGATTGTTTTTGGAATTTTCATTTTTCCTATTCAACCCAAATATTCGGATTATTTAAGAAAATGCCATTAGTTTTTTTCAGACGACTTCCTTCATTTGGTGAGAGGATCAGCAGAAGATGTGTATGAGCGACTGCCTTCATATTTGGAGCAAATCTCGTTAGCAAATCCAAGTTTTATCACTGTATAGAACTTGATTCTTTGAATAGATTTAAGTATATGTTTCTCTCTTTTGTAGCCTCTATTCAAGGTTTTCAGTATCAGAGAAGGTTCATCGTGGTGGATGGAACTCACCTAAGTGGAAAGTATGGAGGTGTTATGATAGTTACACCCGCACAAGAAGGTAATTTTCAGATATTTCCATTGGCTTTTGGAATTGTAGATGTTGAAAACGAAGATTCTCGCGAATGTTTTTTCACAAAATTGGGGAGTTGTATATTTTACCTGTATACTCTAGTGATAGTCTTCGACCGGCACACGAGCATTAAAAATGTGTGTGATAAAATGTTTCCTTGGGCAACCCGGGGAATATTTTATTATCAAGGCAACCCGAAGAATATGTTATTATCACCTACTACAGAACTTTGTCCACGAGTATAAAGGCAAAACATCTCTTGTACTTGGTCAAAGGTGCTGCTTATGCTCATACAGTTTTAACCGGTACATGGATGGGATACAGAGTGCAAACCTAGAACTTGCAAAGTATTTGGAGGATGTTGAGTTGGCCCTATGGTCAAGGGTTCATTGTCAAGGAGACATGTACAACTTAAAAACGAGCAATATCGCTGAATCTATTAATTCCGCACTGAAGCGAGCAAGAAGATTTCTTATTCAGTTCATGTTGGGGTTCATAAGGGAGAAGCTAGGAAGGTGGTATTGGAAAAGGAGAGAAGATGCTTTGAGTCTCACAACTCAACATAGTCGTGGAGTTGAATACTCACTTGATGTTCGTCTGGAGATAGCCCATACAATGTCTGTCCAACCAATTGATGGATGGGAGTTATTTGTAAAAGGTAGCAAAAGGGACTATGTTGTTGATTTAGAACATGGAAAGTGTGATTGTGGTGTATATTGCAATAGAGAAAATACCTTGCTCTCATGCTATAACAGCTGGAACATATGATGATTTGCATGTCTCCACACTTGTGTGCCCGCTCTACTCAAAGGATTGTTTGTATGCAGGGTACTCACATAATATTTATCCTTGTATTGGGCAACAAGTTGAGGCATGTACATGCCTTCCTCCGAAAGTAAAGCGTGGTCCAGGGAGACAGAACAAATCAAGATGGCAATCTTGGTTGGCGCTATCCAGGATGAGAGGACGCAAATCCCAGAAGCAACACATGGTTTATAGATGCTCAACCTGAAAAGAAACTGGCCATACACGTACACATTGTAAGAACAAAGGTGGAGGACCTTTAGGACAATCTTTTGGGTGAATTTCAGTACTGTCGTCTGTGGGATATATGACCCTCGTGACAATCGTCTGACGAACAAACGACTTATATGTAATTCGTCTGCCGGACAGACGACCTTCGTGACAGTCGTCTGGAGGACAGACGACAGTCGTCTGTTATGACTTTCTATGTTATTCTCTTATACGTTTTATGAACTTATCTCTGTTATGACTTTCTGTGTTATTCTCTTATCTCGCTTATGAACTTATCTCTATTATGAATTTATGTGTTATGATGTTTTTATGACTTTCTGTGTTAAGAATCCGTGGGAGGATAGGTTAGAAACTAGGTTATCCGAGAAGCTAGTGTTAGTGCACTACCAAACTATTTTTCTACGAAAACCTAGTTTGGTAGGAGGATAGGTTACAAAAAAGATCATCCTATCCTAAAACAGCTTACAAAAAACATACAAAAGCATCAATTACAAGTATAAATTACACATACACATTCATTGCCATTAGTTTTTTTCAAAAATTGGTATTTTACTTTATCATCCTCATCTTCATCAAGTATTTACAATAATGTCATTGCCATCAATAAATCAACACCCATGAACAACCAATTTGAAGCTCTTAATGCACCTAAAATTGATTTACACTCCTTCTATCACATTTCTTATGAACTAAAAAAAACATATCTTTCACTTTCTCTCTAAATTCATCAAAAAACAAGATTTTCATTTAGTTTTTTATGGTTCATAAAGCCATTCAAGCTAAAGATTCTTGTTGGGTTGCTTTCGTGTGAGCTTATGTGTGCTTGGAGAAGAGTTTTGTGTGCAAAATAAGTTATCTCACTAAAGTAAGACATCAAATCAATTTTTTTCCAGATCTGTTCATCCGTACGACTTCCGTGTAAGTCTTCTGACTGTCGAAGACTTACACATAAGTCTTCTGGTCAATGCTGACGTTAATTTTGCAATTGAATTTTATATGCGTTTTAACAGCTGACTTACACAGAATTTTTCTACATTTCTTTGTAAAAACAAAATCTCAAAAGTACCAGAGAAGATCTCCAAGTAAGTCGTTTAGGATAAACAATTTAGTTTGGCTTTTGACCAAATTGTGTCCGAAATTTGACTTTTCTAGATGATTACAGGTAAGTCGTTTAGGCGAAAAAATAAAACTAAAATATATTATTTTGCTAGACGACTTATATATAAGTTGTCTGAGGTTACTTTTTCCAATTAAGAAAACAAATTTAAATATTTAATATTAACTAGACGACCTACATGTATGACTTCCAGCACACAACTTACATGGAAGTCTTCCAGAATTTTTTTCTGATATTTGGTTAAACCTTGGATATTTCAGACGACTTCCAAGTAAGTCTTCAGGAGGAAGATATACACGTAGGTCGTCTGGATAAAATTAAATATTTAAGTTTCCTTTTCTAATTGCAAATGTAACCCGAGACGACTTACATATAAGTCGCCTAGAATAAATAAAAATTTTAAGTTTTATTTTTCAGCCAAACGACTTAAAAACTCAAATTTCTGACACAATTTTGTCAAATGAAAAACTAACATATTTATCCTAGATGACTTACTTGGAGGTCTTCTCTGGTATTTTAGAGCTTTTTTATACAAACGTAAGCCAATATTTACAAAGGAAGACTTCCAAAGAAGTCTCTTGTAGAGTAGACTTCTCTGGAAATATTTCTTTGTAAATTTTCAATTGCAAAAATGACCTTACGGACGATTTCATAAAAGTTTTCTAGACGACTTCCGTGAAAGTCGTCTATGTCAATGTTTAATAAACTTTCATGTTCTCTAAAACTATAAATATTTTTTTAACATTTTCTTGTTAATTCATGTATATTAATCATTATTGGGGTACTGAATGAAATTTATAAATTAATAGGGATATTTATGAGGTTACAAACTTCATTTTTTATAAAGTTTCTAGCTAATAAGAGAAGACTTTCGGGGAAGTCTTCTCGGTTGAAGTTTTTGAAGTTGATGTTCTGTGTTTGCTAATGTGTTTTAATTGGAATCCTTCAGGTGATGCTTCAGTTACCTGTAGTGTATGGAGAATGGTTGTTGAAAGATGACTCTTGGAATTTTGTGGTTGATAATTTCAAAAGAGCGAAAATGTTCTTTTTTGAGTGAAGGTTTGACACATGTTGAACTTGTTGAAATGGCTCAAGAAGATTATAACCTTGACATAAACACAGAGGTTGTGGAGTTAACATACTCATTACCAAAACAACGATGCAACAGATGCCTCTAGATACCTCTCCTATTCATGTTACAAGTGACAGACAAGTTCGAAACTTGTTCGAGATAACTAAAAGCAAGAAGTACGTTTTTGTGTATCAAGCCTTAGCAAGATGAGAATGGTTTCAGATGAAGGGGAAGAAGATGATGAAGGTGATGAAAGGGAAGAAGATGAAGAAGGTGATGAAGATGATGGGGAGGAAGATGTTGATATACCTGATGTTGCTGAAGCGGTTGATGATGGTGAGGATTACAATGAGTATGAAAAAGTTAAGGATGAGGATGATGAAGAAGAATATGATATGTTGAAGATTTCAAATGGACATATGGTAGTGAAGGAGGAAGCTCAAATGTTAACAATATCTATGTCAACCAGAGTTTTGTTAGTAAGGATGCATTGGTTTCAGAGTAGCAGTTGACAACGGTGAAGCGTAAGTTCTCCTTCAGAATATACAAGTCAACAATAACTCTACTTGTGGCAAAATGTCGTGTTAATGGTTGTGGATGGAAGACCAGAGCCAGTGTGACCACATGGAACAAACACGTTTTGAGTAACCAAGTATGTGGAAACTCATACATGTTATGTGATAGATCGACTGGCTCAGCGGAAGCACTGTACTCTGAAGTATATTGGTAGGCTTTCCATAGATCGAGTTGGAATCATTGATGGGTTGAATCCGCAACATATCAAAGATGCAATGAAGAACATGTTTCGCATGACACTTGATTACACCACTTCATACAAAGCATTGTTACATGCACAAGAATTGGTGAGAGGATCAGCAGAAGATGGGTATGAGCGACTGCCTACATATTTGGAGCAAATCTCGTTAGCAAATTCGGGTTCTATCACTGGTATAGAACTTGATTCTATGAATAGATTTAAGTATATGTTTCTTGTTTTGGAGCTTCTATTCAAGGTTTTCAGTATCATAGAAGGGTCATCGTGATGGATGGGACTCACCTAAGGGGGAAGTATGGAGGTGTTATGTTAGTTACACCTGCACAAGATGGTAATTTTCAGATATTTTCATTGGCTTTTGGAATCGTAGATCCTGAAAATGAAGATTCTTGAAAATGTTTTTTCACAAAATTGGGGAGTTGTATATTTTACTAGTATCTCAAGTGATAGTCTCCGACCGGCACACGGGCATTAAAAATGCATGTGATAAGATGTTTCCTTGAGCAACCCGGGGAATATGTTATTATCAAGGCAACCCGAAGAATATGTTATTATCACCTACTACAGAACTTTGTCCAAAAGTATAAAGGCAAAACATCTCTTGTACTTGGTAAAAGGTGATTCTTATGCTCATACAGTTTTAACCGGTACATGGATGAGATACAGAGTGCAAACCCAGAACTTGCAAAGTATTTGGAGGATGCCGACGTGACCCTATGGTCTAGGGTTCATTGTCACGGAGACATGAACAACTTAAAAACGAGCAACATCGCTGAATATACTAATTCCGCACTAAAGCGAGCAAGAAGATTTCTTATTCAGTTCTAGTTGGGGTTCATAAGGGAGAAGCTAGGAAGGTGGTATTGGAAAAGAAGAGAAGATGCTTTGAGTCTCACAACTCAACATAGTCGTGGAGTTAAATACCTACTTGATATTCGTCCGGAGATAGCGGATACAATGTCTGTCCAACCAATTGATGGATGAGGATTCTTTGTAAAAGGTAGCAAAAGGGACTATGTTGTTCATTTGAAATATGGAAAGTGTGATTGTGGTATATATGCAATCGAGAAAACACCTTGCTCCCATGCTATAGCAGCTGGAACATATGCTGGTTTGCATGTCTCCACACTTGTGTGCCCGCTTTACTCAAAAGATTATTTGTATGCAGGGTACTAACATAATATTTATCCTTTTGTTGGGAAACAAGTAGAGGCACGCACATGCCTTCCTCCGGAAGTAAAGCGTGGTCCGGGGAGACAGAAGAAATCAAGATGGCAATATTGGTTGAAGTTATCCAAGATGAGAGGACGCAAACCCCGGAAGCAACATAAGGCTTATAGATGCTCAACCTGCAAAGAAACTGGCCATACGGGTACACATTCTAAGAACAAAAGTAGAGGACCTTCAGGACAGTCTTCTGGGTGACCTTGAGTACAGTCGTCTTCGAGACAGACGATCTTCAAGACAGTCGTCTAACGGACAGATTACTTATATGTAAGTCATATACCAGACTGACGACCTTCGTGACAGTCGTCTGGGGGAGAGCCGACCTTCGTGACAGTCATCTGTTATGATTTTATGTGTTATTCTCTTATCTATTTTATGAACTTATCTCTGATATGACTTTATGTGTTATTCTCTTATCTATTTTATTAAATTATCTTTGTTATGACTTTATGTGTTATTCTCTTATCTATTTTATGAACTTATCTCTGTTATGACTTTATGTGTTATTCTCTTATCTCATGTATGAACTTATCTCTGTTATGACTTTGTTATGATGTTTTTATGACTTCAGAAATTGCAATCTAAACATTTGCACACCACAAAAGAATAAGATTTCATGGGAGGATAGGTTACAAACTAATTTATTCGAGAAGCTAGTGTTAGTGCACTACCAAACTAGTTTTCTAGGAAATCCTAGTTTGGTAAGAGGATAAGTTACAAAAAATACCATCCTATCCTAAAACAGCATACAAAAAACATACAAAAGCACCAACTACAAGTATAATTTACACATACACAATCATTGCTCATAAGTTGCCAGGTTCTCATCATTGTCGTTGTTCTCTTTCTCATGGGAGCCATGGGTATCTTGAAATATATCCCACGCCATCATCTTCCTAATAGCCCTCACGTTTTTATCACAAAAGAGTGGAGGAAATGACATGCCAAGAGCATGACATTCAATGTACTTGAGAGCGTATATGCCACAATCATCCGCTCGACACTGAGGTACTTCAGATGTCACTCTCTCGTATGTGAATGACTCCAATGTGTATTTGATATGTTCTTCATCAGTGAAGAACATTCAACAAGCAAATAAGGGATAATTGTGACAAAAGGCTCCATTACCTCTTCGAGTTCTGCATGTTTGATATGTTTGACAATGCTGTCCCATATAACTATGTGATTATTAGGGATCAATATCCATATAGCAATCCAATGATTGTTCTTGTAGTTCCTGGCACATATATATCATCCACCTCTAGTCCCCAAACCTTATTAGATTGGCAAAATGTTGGTACTAGACCTGCATAAAGATCCCACGCACCGCGAGGGAGCCTTCTTCCTAAACCGTTGTGATCAGACTGGGATCTCTTAAATTCCCCGTACTTGTTCGTCCACATACGCGAGAAACCATGGTCAAGAAATCACATTCTCTCGCTCCTAAAATGTTGTGGATTCTTCTGGTACCGAAGCCTCAGAAAATTCACAAGAACATCTATATGATGCATATAAAACAATACAAGTCACACAGATTTAACAATTCTTAGACGACTTACCACTAAGTCTCTTATAAGACTTACATATAATTCTTCTGGAAAGTCTTCACTAGAAAACTTTACAAACGACTTTCATATAAGTAGTTTGTGAAGTCTTGTTGAGAAGAATTACCAGAAGACTTATAGGTAAGTCTTCTTAGAGACATGGTGGTAAGTCGTTTGATAATTTAAAGTGAATTAGTGTATAGTGTATAGAAATTACCAAGTCAATGAGCCATGATAAGGGGGTTCGGAGGATGTGATACCACAAACTTGGAGAACAAGGTGATTTTTGTGAGCAGGTTTTATATAATAACTGCAAACAGAAGAAGTAGATCATGTTTTTTGTAGAGTAATGCAAGTTTATGTGGGAAATTTGCACTTACGGATCAAGTTTCAGCCAATCAACGAGCACCTTCATCTTCTTCTTGTCAACGGGTGCAAAAGGATCATAGCCTGGGCCAGCCTTAGTGTTTGGAAAGATCTCTTTGGCTATGTTGTTTCCATAAAAAGGAGATTGCTGTGATGCAGCAAGTTTCCTTGCTCGATCACTCTTCCCCTGGCAACTACCATATCAACATCCTTCTTTGTTTGCCTTCTAGTTTCCCCTACTATACATCTGAAATCGTGGGTTCTCGTTTGTCCAGTAGAACAACGCTGGGGTCAACACTCGGTTCGGGAGGTTTCTCCTCTGTCACTTTTGCTATCAGAAGACTCAGCTCTTTCTTGGAACTCGGTTCTGCGGACCCACTCGGTTCTTGGGCATCGTCATTTTGTTCTGCTTTAGCCTCATTCACACTTTCACTCTGTAACTTTGATGTACAAGATGAAGTCAAATCAGACATGTTGTGACATGCAAATGGTACATCCAAGCACAAATGGTCAAATCAAACCAAATATTCAGGTAACACATGAAACAAAATTCATACACAAACAAAGATCCAAGCACACACAAGAAACAAAACACACATGTTCTGACATACAAATGTTACATCCAAGCACACATAAGAAACAAAGCGCATCGAAGTTTCAGTTCTGTTTCCTAACACTTTTCCTAGTGACTCTCTTCTCTGTGATTTTGGGAGAGGTACTGACACGGGTTCGTGCCCACGTTTAGGCGGACATGAAGTAGTGAATTGAAGATCATTAGATGCAGTCCCTTTTTTGGTGATTCCCACCTTCTACTCCACAGCTTCCATCCTATCCCCGAGAAGCTTGATCTCCCTAAGGCACATCTCAAACCTATCTCTCATGGCATCAGCTAGGTCCCTGAAGCCTTGTTTAATATGTTCCTTGCTCACCCCACCAACAGCTGTAGAAGCCACTGAACGAGCCTCTTTACGAGCCTCTGCATGAGCCTCAACAGAAGCCTCTTTATGAGCTTTCTTCGGAGGTCTTCCACTCTCTTCCTTCCAACAGTATCTGTCTTCGCTGGACTTTCTTACTTCTTCACATAAACAACATGCGTTATTGGATTGACCCACGGGTTAGTACCGACAACTTTTCAGCAATCCATGTCCACTTCCATTTAGGTTTCGCATTGAACATGACTTTAATTATGTTCTCTGCGGCCATATCCTCTACATCAAAGTCCCATTGTGGAAATATTTCACCAAAATCCTTTTCAACAAAGTTGATCACGCTAGTCTGCAGTAAATAAAAGATATCAAATTAGATATTTGACGGATTAATAAAGATGAAACTAAAAGACTTCTGAGAAGTCTTCTAGAAAACTACGCAGAAGACTTAACTATAAGTTTTCTGCATAGTCTTTTCTGGAAGACTTCTCATAAGACTTAAATATAAGTCTTCTGCGAAGTCTTAGGGAGTGACATTTAAAGTACATCTCTGCTAATGGCCTCTTTAAAAATTTGCGTCATTTGCCGCCCTTGTAAGCCAGCAACAGTGGAAACGGTCTGTTTGGTTAGGGATTCCCATAATTAATAGCCGATTCTTGCAGAGCATAGTAGACTCACACCTTGATAACTTGTACAAACCCATCAATAATATAAGTCTTTGTCAAATCTTTTCCTCTCACAGAGTCCATCAGCACCTTGAACGTCATTCTCCCCCATGGATAATTGTAAAATTCTTCTAAATCAGTCACTAGCCTTGCAAGACTAGCTCTTGTAGCAGTTGAGTATTTTCTCCCCTCAATGAATCCAGTGAGTATGGCTAGGTATCTGAGCCTCATGCGATCATCCTGAGTCCACTCTTGGCATCTCTCACATGGTGCTTTTATCTGCTCAGAGGTTGGACTAGCGTCGACATCAACGCCCATCATCTCCCAGAAGGAAGCCATCTCCTTCTAACATCACCCCTCGTATTTTCTAGGTCTTCAATGTAATCACAGTTGAGACCAGTGAGGTGTTCAAATTTTATCAGTGAAAACTCACTGGTTCTGGACCAACGAGGCTCCAAAGCTCATACCTATTCTTAATATTCAACTGGAAACTGAGAATATAATGTATCAGCCTTAATGCACGTCCGAAATTCAGCTCCTTGAATTTTATGAAGACTCCCAATTTTGAGTCCATAAACTCTCATATTCGTCATCATGAAGAGCTAGCCTTACAGCAGTAAGCAATTTTGAATCATATGTATGATAAGAATTGCTTTTGATGGGAATGGGCTATTTCCCTAATGTATATATCCTTTGGGGCAGTTCTGATAAATCCATTTTTCGGTACTTGAAGACCAACATCTCAAACACAAACCAAACGTATAATTCTAAATTCCTATGTTAGAAGACTTGCATGTAAGTTTTAGTGAGATGACTTCTCAGAAGACTTCTACGAAATCTTCCACTCTTTAAGAATTCCAAGAAGTCTTCCACTCTGGAAGACTTCTGACTAGTCATTCACTAGAATGAGAGGATGCAAACACATGAAAAAACTAAAAATATAGAAAAATGGATGACTTACATACGGAGAAGTTATGGTCGTCAAGGACAAGAGCGGTCACAAATCTTCAAAAATCAACGGGAACAAAACTACAAATTTTAGGATTTAACGTGGCTAAAGAGGATGAACTTACAGGCGGTGGATGAACTTACAGGCGGTGGAGTTCAACGAAACTCGGTCGTGGTTTCAGATCTGAAAAAAGCGGAGGGTTAGTTTATTCTACTTTAATACACTTCAGCATGAAGGAGAAACGATACTCGTCGTAGAAGGAGAAACGATACTCGTCGTAAAAGGAGAAATTACCGGCGGTGAGAAAGACGGAAAAGTGAGACTCGATGGAAAGAGTGAGATTCGCCTTCGAAACCGCCTCAAAGAGAAACGACGCTAGGGTTATGTGTTTTTCTACATATAGTTAAAAATAGTATTTATATGTCCGGTAAATTATCTTGTTATGTTTAATGTACAATGGTAAAATTAAAGGTACGGTCATGTGTGGACGATTTCCCTGAAAGTGGTCTCATGTAAAAATTATCAGACGCCTTTCTGGAAGTCGTCTACACCCCTAAATATTCAACAGATGCTTCCTGGAAGTCATCTAAAACCTAAATAAACCTTAAACTTAATTAACTAGTTAAACACTTCACTAAAATCAAATTCAACTTATAAATGTTTAATATAAACAAAACTAAGCACATATACGTCAAATCTAATTTTTCAAAAAAAAAAGTTAAGCTTCCCAAAACTAAACCTAAGAATACAAACAATATTACAACATATGTTACCAAACCCTAAACCAAACAATACCATGACCCACTACATTAACTCATCTATGTTGAAAATAACTCAATTTTATTATATCTATTTAATGTTTATAATTATATGATTTCAATTTTCCAAGAATTTTTATTTTTTTAATTTATAAATTATTTTTAAGATCAACTATATGAGAGGACTTACACAAACTCAGAAGACTTACCAGGGTCATATTCGTATAAACAAATTATACTTTTTTGTTTGGTCATAAGGGGCTAGTTGTAATTTCAAAGGGCTTTTGGTTTACTTTTGCATTTGATTGATGTTTGAGTATACTTTTGCATTTATAATCAAATTTTAAGTCATATTTGGCAAATTCCCCTAAAACTTAAGAATAATCTAAATGTAATATTCTTTAATAATGTTCAAGTTCAGCTTTTATAGTAATTATGGACTTATATTTCTAGATATATGATAAGATCTTTGAAGTTTAGTTTGATGATAATTATGACAAATTTATAAATCTCAAATATAAGCTTTAAACAATAAAATTTCAAATATAAGGTTTTGAACAATGATATATCATATATGATTTCAGAAATTCGATCATTTTAATTTTTAGTTTTGCGGTTACGACATACCCTAAATCATGATGCATCACGGAAAAGTTTTTGTATACATAACATTTATATATGTGCCAAAACGCATGATTTAGTGTATGTCACCGAAAAATAAAATTAAATCGATGATATGCTAAATGATTTTATTTGTTTAAGGAAATTAAACCAATAATTTTCTATCAATATTTTTATAAGTCGACAATATTATAACTATATATGTATATATTTCCACTAAATATAACTGTCTTAAATACTAAAAATAAACATGTAAAATGATAGATTGAGTATATATATATGATATATTAACATAATAATATCGCTGATCATGAAAAACTATAATGATATAATTTCAATCTGAAAATAATTTTTAAACCCAAAATAAGTTTTAAACCTGCACAAACATGCTGACCGTCCCATATTTATCATTACTTATTACTTATAGATGTTAGTGCTATTTAAAAAAAAAACTGGAATAATTATTTAGTAGATTTTGCCGAACTATTATTAACAAAAATAAAAGAGTATCTGGTTTAAAACAAAATATTTTTAAAACGACCGAGTTCATATCGCCCATCGAACGGAATGTATCGGAATTTAAAACATCAAAACCACAGAAACTATGAGAATTAATATACAGCAAAAGAATATAGTATAAGAAACATAAAGTTACTAGGGGCATATACAGAAAAAATATCAAGCGGGGTCAGAGTGATGCGATTTAGGGTTTGAAGCTGATGAAGATTGGGAAAATCTAGAAAAACTCGATTGAGATTATGTCGATTGGGGAGGTTTGGGTGATTCTCGTGAAGAAGGAAGACGAGATTATCTCGATTGAGGTTTTAATTAGGGGTTTCGACAAAAGGATTGTTCAGAGAGGGTATTCTTTTCTTTTTCATCGGTTGGGGAAATCCCAAAGATTTGATCACGATATGGATGGGAGAAGCTTTCAAGGGGATTCTGGAAGATTCGGGAAGAGAGTCTCTGTTGGGGAAGGAAATATTGCTCAGATTGGACTCTATGGGTGGCGATTTTGTTCTATAGAAACTTTAATGTTGGGGATTGCTGAGAAATCCTGTGATTACATCTTGATTCTGGGGGATATACGATGGGACTCAGTGGGGAGGAACATTTCTATTGAGGAAGCCAGAAACGGAAGGAATGTTAAGCGCAGATCAAGTCAACATTTACTCTCGTTTGGTTTTATGGAAGGCAAATATTTGCAGATTGATTCTGGAGCTGAAGGGTTAGGCGGCTGGTGGAGAGAATATATACTCGCGATGGTAATGATACCTTCACTCATCGCTCTCATAATTTTTTTCTATCTCCCTTAGCACACTTGTGTTTTTTGGTTTCTGGTGATTTTCACTCTGTCTCAAGGAAAATTGTTCGTGAAATCTGGTGAGAAGAAGATGGAGGTTCAAAAGAAGGGCCTAAAAATGACGGTGCCTAAGTTTGACAATTCTAACTTACTTTCAAGCTATGAGCGAACATTGATTGGCAGGTATATGAATCCACCATAAAAAGACATCCAGCAGTTGATCACTACGCTCCCAAGAATCTGGAACATGGAAGAAAGAGTGGTGGGTGCAGATCTTGGTATGGGGAGGTTTCAATTTGATTTCGAGAGGGAGGAAGATATTCTGGAAATGCTCAAGATGGAGCCTTTCCATTTTCACTCATGGATGCTCTCATTCGTGAGATGGGAACTAGTGGTAGAACCAAACTACCCATCAAAGATTACCTTTTGGGTCCGTGTGATGGGAGTACCTCTCCACTTTTGGGCGGACACTACAATCAAAAGTATTGGAGAAGCTCTTGGACAAGTGCAAGGAGAAGTGGGTTTATACGAGGAAAGAGTCAGAGTTATGTTGGATGCTTTTAAGCCTCTGGTTTTCTCTAGTATAGTAGAGTTTCATAGTGGAGAGGGGACAGAGGTTGCTCTCCGATATGAGAAGCTCCACGGCTTCTGCCGGCTGTGTAATAGTCTGAGACATGATCAGTCTTGTTTCCCATTACAGCAGGATAGTAACATTGGCGATAGTGGACACTTTCTAAACAATCTGGATAATGGAGAATCTTAGAGTTGTTAAGGACTTGCAGAAAGTCTTTTTTGAACCAGGAGGAAGCTTGTTTGTGTCTAGAAGAAGTAACAAAAGTCTGATCCCGAAAGCAGTTGCATCAAAGTCAAGTTAGAAGGCTCAATGACACTTACAGAACGAGATTTGTGGTCAAATATTTTTGAAGGAAGAGAGGATGGTGTGATCCAGGCCAGATGTAGTGATAAGAGAAGAGAGTCAGGAGGTAACATGTTATTGATCAGGTCCATAACTAGTTTGAACAAGCTGATAAGAGAAAAGGAAGAACTTGATCATGCTGAAAATAAATTAAGGATCACAACAGAGTATGGTGATTACATTACTCGTCCTCCTGACCATATTGAATGTAAAAGTCCAGAGGAATGGAGATGGGAGTTGTTGATGCATGAAGATGGTCAACAATACTTTGTATTCAAGCCAGGGAAGAAATTATGTGTGTTCAAAGACATGAATCAATTCGTGGTTAAAAGAGTCAAGAGTTTGGAGCTGATTGTTCAAGGTACTGCCATTTTACAAGATTTGGATTTGAGGACAAATCTCTTTGAAGGGAGAGAGTATGGTGCGATCTTGAGCAGGCTCAAACTCAAGACATGGGATCCAATGTATTGGCTAGCTATCTACTGATTAAAGTTTGGCTGAATGAGAATTTTAATTGTCTCATTGGAATGGTCGATGAAGTATTCGACAGAGAGAAAGATAAGAGACTTGATGCGGCCTCTGATAGTCATGGGATGATCATGAATCAGTGTGGACATGTCAAGGTGGACGAAGCAACAACACGTGGAGGATCCAAATCCCATCAGGTGACACTCCAATACTAAGATAAAATTGTGGGCCATCAAGAAAAAGGAAGAGAAGGGCAAGAAGAACCAGCTTGTTGGTTTATTTTCTTTTCTTGGTGCAAACCATATTGTTTTGGAGACTTTTCTCCTTTGTTCACATTGTGGACGTGTTCTACATCACACAAAGGAATAGTGATCTTTTGTGATCCAACCTAGACGCTAAGCAGGGTAATTATGTGTTTCCAGAGTAGCAAAACATCCTTAGATCCTTCCACAGCTTGAAGGAGAAGACCATCCTCATCATCTATCATCCACCAACGCCCTCTTCAAGTGGTCCAGGGAGAGACATCCATTCCAGGGCCGTATCAAAGTGTGATACTTGATGTGAGCGTTGTGGGGAAGAAGAAGCAATAAATCTAGGTACACCAATGTCCCTTGGCAGTACAGATGTGGACTCTCTCAAAGATATCCTCAAACTCTGGATATTTCCCCATGTAATTAGTTTTTGGAAATATGGTTTACTTATTTTGGAGAGTTTTAAAATTAGTTGATGATCAGTCGTTTGTTAGGATTTTTTGATATATCTAGAAAAACCACAATGATAAAAAAAAATTCTGCAATAGATAAGGATCTACGAAACACATTACAATTGGCGGAAACAGAGTCTACACTTTGGAAAAAAAAACACAACTTTCCATTTCTATGGATTTGGTGCAGATCTCAACAACTCATGATAGAAATGATGGTTGTGATATATTACCATGCAGGGAGGGAAGATGGTGTTTTTCTGATAGTTTTTGAAAGGATAATGATTCTTTCTCTTAACATGGTTGGTATAGTACTTTGGAAGGTTTTGATGATTTTTTGAGAGTCATGAATTATTGGCAAAATCTTTTTCTACTACATACATAATTTGAAGAACTCATTTGGACGATGAAAAGTATGTCAAAATATCGACAATATGACATGATTTTTACAACAAATTGTTCTCAGTTAATAAAAATGATGTCAGAACCAGAAGACTAGTAAGCTTATACAAACTACATAGAGAATATTCAACAACTTCAGCAAAAATTTAGCTATCTCAAGATAAAGTACATTCCACGGACTCAAAACACAATGACGGATCGACTAGCATGAAATACTCGCATTCAACCATTTTTCCTTGTATTTATGAATACAAAATCCCCTTTTTGTTTTGCAGAATCGTAATAAAGTTCGTATTACTTGATGACAAAAGAAAAATACAGCAAAATACCACTAAAATCTGCGTACGTATACATAGGAAGCACCCACCTTATTAAGGCTGAAGAGTAGGGAAAAGAAAAAAAAACAAGAACTGATGAGAGAAAAAACAAGAACTGATGAGAGAAAAAACAAGAAACTATTTATACAACATCCATATCTATTGTTGCCGTCTGATCCAGCTTTTGCGTTTGGCCTCTCTCGGTCTCGAGAACCCCACCAACTCGGTTTCCGGACGCACCCATTTCAAGAGCTTCTATGTACAACACTTTCACCAACTTCATGAATCTGCGACGAAACGTCGGTATTCTTGACATCGATGCTACCATTCCCTGCAGCCTTCCATGACAGGGAAAAAAAATAGAATCAACAAATCACTTAAAAAGGGTCATCGGCCACGTCTAGCCTCAAGCATGCGTGTGAGTGTACTGATCTAATGTGATGACTAATACTTACCTTCTGATTATGGCTTGCAATTGTGCTTTCCTCACTGTATCACTTGAGGGGAATCCGGTGCTATCCCAGTCTTCGGTTCGTTCGTTTTTGCATACCATTACCAATTTCCTTAGACAATACTCTTCATCCTCAGTCAGCTTCAGATTCTTTATCTGCTCCTTCATTATCAGTAAAGGCCCAACGAGCCACACAAATACTTTGTCTTTTGGGCTGTTTAGTTCCGTAAGCTCCACACCATCAGCTGCCATAATTTTAATCACAAATCGTTAGCGCAGGAGAGATCATCTTTACAAGTACACACACACATATATATATATATATACTTACTGATCACCAACCCCAATGAGTTAGACTTAGCCGATGCAAGTAGACATTGTAACACGGTCCAAGCGGGTAGTTGGATGACAAGCTTCTTACAATCACCCTTGACAAGACATTGCTCTACATCTTTCACATTTATCAAGCTATCTCGAATAAGGTTCCTCCCATTCACCTCACAAGACTTAAACAAGCATTCCCATACCTCAAAAGTGAAACAAGGGATGTTCGTTTGTATTGTAGACTCAAGAGGATATATGAAAATTTCCAAGGGCTAACATACCTGAACAGGTTTATATAGTGTGATCGCTTTTTTCAGTGTCCTCGACTGTTCTGAAACAAGCCGAAAGCTGCTTCTTCTGCTATGGAGATCAACGTTCTTCATCTCTCCTAATACTTTCTTCCCATGACCAGTGTCTGTTTTCGTCCTATAACAAGGCCTGGCTGTCACAAGCATGTATACTAAAGTCATTAATTTGTAATCAACCCATACTGACCACAGAAAATGAGATACTATGTAAGTACCTTGGGAGGCAAGTTCCTTCTCTTATATAGAGTAAATCATTTACGTATTCGTCAAACAGTGATACTGCAGCTATTATATAATTAAACCCCATTCTGAAAGAGTCCTCCTGAAAATATTTACAAACGATTGTAAGGATAGATAACATCCTAGCTTGTCGACCTAGCAACCGATAAAGAAAATTCAAGTGTAGAAAGGTCTTTACAAAGCTTAATCGCAAGGCACTCAAGTGCTGCAGAATCACAACAGGAGGAGCTTAAGAATAAATAATCTTGCTTTCCCAATAACAACTATGCAAGATGAATAAAGTATAATTGGTATTTCTTGCAGACCTGATGAACGATGACTCCACTGTAGAGTCCTATAAAGAAACTGGAGAAGATCGAAGCTATAACAGCTCCCACTACGGCTAGTGGCCACAGACATATCGCAAGACCTGCAAATGGAACACAGACAGTCTCCAAGAATGGGCCTTCTCTACCAACAAGGTCTTCTAATAGCCTTTTCCATCCTTTTAGCAACATATATGGACTTTTGTAAAGAGCAACAACTGTTATCAACAGACCATCTACCACCACACCTATGAGACCGGCAAGCAGACAACTCGGCACCCGAGACAACCTGGAAAAAAAATGAAATTACGTTCTGTAACAATTTTGGTTTTAAAACAAAGAAAGGGATTGTTACCTTATCTCTAAAGGTTTAGCATCGGCAGAAACCATTTCTCTCAACTCATCCATGTAGGAGAAATAAGAATGGAAACAGAAGTCAGTGAAGTCTGTAACCACAGTGCAACTCCCTTTTATTGTTGAGAAGGAACCATCAACAAAGCAATGGTAGGATTTTCTAGTAATAGACTCCCCTACAGCCTCGAATGTCGCCATAAGGGGAGTGAGAAAACCGTAAGCAATTCCACCTAAGAGACTTCCTGCAATACCAGCAACTGGCCAGAGTACCAAAGGCAGTGGAAACAATATCAACGCCAATGTCTTCAAAACAAGCCCGATTCTCTTGGTTCTAGAGGATGATTTAACATGAAATTTAGTGCAAATACAGAGAAAAAAAAATAGGTTTAAAATTTGATAAAGAGTTTAAACCTTGCCAAACAGTAGTAGGTCCAAATGAAATGTGCCGGCCAAAGGCCAATGATCACAGAGGAATTGCCAATCAAAATTATAGCAGATGAGATTGGACCAACAATCAGGGCTGTGAAGACAATAATAAGTGAAAACTCTGCATAAGTTTCAGTGCTTACTGCTACATAACCAAATCTTGAGTTGCAACTAAAGTGGACCTAAGTAAGGATGAAGCAAAGAATACATACCCTTGAAGAGGCCGAGGAGCAGCAGGAGGAAGAACAAGGGAAGGAAAGCTACAAAACTCCACAGTTTCTCCAGAAACCATATTGGAACCTCCATTACTTTCTTGTTTTGGTAACCTCCAGTGATCAACTGCAACAGAAATAAGCCGAAAGTGGAGATGGGTGTGTGTACGTGTCACTCCCCTGGGACACGTGGCGACTAAAAGGGTCTGTAGCGGGATTCATCCACTCACACTGACTGTTGTTCTCCACCGCAATGGTAGACTCCGGTTAAGCTCAATTTTGATCTATTATTGGGGTTGATTGGTTGTACGGTTTAAGACAGTTCAATGTTCAACCGTTTGTTTAGTTATCACTATCAGTCCAAAGCGGTTTGGATGATTAATTAAAAAGGGTTTACAACCGCTCGTTAACTTTCACATAAAAGATTTTCTTTTGTTGTTTTCTAAGAAATTATGTTCAAGAAAAATGAGAAACTAGACTGAATAACTTAAAAAAATAAAATATAATTATATATCTAAACAAAAAAAATCATCACTAATATTTTTAAAATATATACTATATTACATTTATTAAATAGTTGAAAGAAACAATTTCGTATTTCGTTATCACTTTGCCATTTTCTCAAGAACCATTATCATGTTGTCTATAACAATCACATTTTTTCCATTGACACTGATTTAATTTTTGTCTTACCTGTTAATAATTTAATTAGTCCCTAACATAGGTAATTCCACTAAATTTTTTATGTAAAAAGAGAATCATGTGTCAATTCTATTGTTGCCTATTTGATTGAAATCGTTTATTTTTGTCGATTTTAAGTATTACAGTCATTGTTCCTACTTGTTAACACCTAACAAGAATCTTACCATGCTTATTTGACGATACATTCCTGGCAATAATACTATTAGGTGCTACAGTTCCATTAACGTGCAATTGTATATGTATTCCTGACGGACTCTGACAATACTGCAGGTTCCTATTAGGTCTATTATCGACGACCCTGATGACCGGTTAACAGTTTTATTTCTTTAACATTTTGTTTGTTTCTTAAACACTGTCACTTTTATACCATTTTTTTCCACCCCTGTTGGTGCCCCCTTGTCAGCTTCTTCCGTTGAAATGATTTGCTCCGTATTTGTTGAAGCTCCAGCAAACTCAGCCGCCAGGTTCCTAATCCAGCTGTAACAATCTCAAGATCCGTTATCCTCTTTGGTAACACCTAACGCTAACATTAACTGTGTTGCGGATCTAGTACCTGCCAATATTTACATTAATCTTATTACATTTTTTTTCTTCTAACCTTTAGCAACAAGTGACACATTATTTACATATAAATGTGCACGTACCCATTGTCATCCCCGTCTCCATCACACCAAATTGCCCCCTTAGCAAACACCCATCTAATGAACTCATTCTGATGTCTTTCACACGTTCTTCTTCCTCAGTAGCTACCCCTTTCCCCTTATTTTGCGTCATTCTCCCCTCCCCCACTCATGTTGTAGCTGTTAAAAAATATTGTATCAGCAACATCTCAAATACTTAACAACCCATCATATTATTATAAATTAAATCTCTACTTACAGAAGCCTACGGAATCTTGTTCCTCTTCACCTCCTACATTAGGGATCTCTGTCAGTTTTATCCCCCCCACCGACAAACATTCCAGCAGTTTGAGTTAGGGGTAGGTCAAAAGAGTCATTTGATGAATCGAGGTTGATGTGCATAGGGTTGGCTTGCGGATATTCATACTGTTCACCAACCAAGGACGTTTGTTCAAGGATCGCCATTTCATTTGGGTTGCATATGATCCTAAGTATCTCGTCGTACACCACCATGTAACCTCTAGCTCGCAGATCTATTTATAGCATAATACAAAGCTTTTCTGTTAACTAATATATTACAGACTAAAGGTTATATTAATTGTTAAGAACATAATTATACCTCGAAGATCCACTAGATTCCCACCAGTTGTTGTTTGTTCGACCACATTCACGCCGTCTTCCTCGTCCCTCTGAATCCTGTAGCGGTCCACATCTTGTTCCCCCAGGGTCACGTACAACTCTAGCCAAACATGGTCTACCCGTACAGCCATGAATAGCTCCACGTCACCATCCTTTTTTATTTCAACTGCTGGGGGGGGGAGTATTCATCAGTCTCTCTTTCAATGTCTGGAAAGTCGTACGTCAGCAGCACTGGCTCCGTTTGTACCATGAGCTGCTCAAGCTTGTACTTGTCCCTTACAATACCCATCAGGGATAGGTAAGTCGTGTTTTCCTTCAGCACCACCTCGTGTTTCACCATGGTTTGTTCGACGTTGAATCTCCATGCACTCTGTGCGCATCTTTCCCAGTTTCCGACAACAAGTCGTACAGGGTAAATCATTGTCCAACCCGTAACTGCTAAAAACATAATCAACCGTTAACATAGATAGTTGGTGTGATGATAGTAAAAGGGAGAAGAATACTGATGAGTTTATGTTTTACCTTCTACAATGAGTGAAAACGATGTCTATCTCTCGTGTTCAACTGTGAATCACAGCGTTTGTTCTCCCTCTTAGAAACTACAATCTTCTCTATTGAGCTTAAAACAATGACTTGCACTCTAGCTACTCTTTATCTTCAAATTATCATGGTATTTCGTACACTCACCACTATCGATAACGTATCGAAACTACCGCTAAAAAGCGTTGCACGAGTAACCGAGATAACGTGTGGAGGAGAAATCATCTAGCTGTCAGATTAGGTTAAGGAATAATTTCCTAGTGTTTCGCCGTGCAACGCTTTTGTGTCAGCGACTGACACAAGCGCCGAATGTCAACGTGAAGGATGGAGGTTATTTTCGTCATCGCATGCACAAATTGTAGTCTTTGGGCCGATTAAGTCAATCGGTGTATACTCCTCCAATTTGGGCCTCTCATATGTATATTTGCCTAAAATTCTCTAAATCTATTTGGTAAACACAAAATATAAATACAGATTTACAATATCTTTTTCTATCTCACTTCTTGTCCCTCCTCTCTCCTTCTTCTTCCTTCGCCTTCTCGCCTTCTCGTATTCCTCAATTTAGTCTATTTTTCTATTATATTTAATAATTTCAGTAATATTTACTATACTATTTAGTTTAGTATATTCCATTTATAATTGTTTCAAATTAATTCTTCCATACACATAATCATATCTTCTATACATGTAATCCATCAGCTACCGCTATTATAACAACATGACCCCTGCTATAAAGACCACAACTTCCTCCGTATTTATAACCGTCTCACCTCCGCCGTTATCGTTTCGCCTGGTTTATTACTGTCGCATCCTCTTTAACACAACTTTCGTTTCATAGACCACATCTTTATATATCGTTTATTCACCGGCAACCGGCATAGATAGAAAAGAAAACCGGAAAGAACATGAAAAAATGTTGTAAGTTCTAATTTTCTAGTATATGTTCGATATTCTTAACATATTACTGAAACTTGGTTATTTCAAAAATTAACCCAAGAAAAATATATTTTATTTATTTACAACTATTTTCGAGCTTACCACTAAGAAATCTGTCAAGGTTATTACCAATTTACCACATGCCTCGCTAAGTTTTTATTTATCAGGGTATTCCGCATTAATGAAAAAGCCCAGATTAATCCCTAAACAGAGGTGGATAATATGGATAGATCTTCTTTCTGGATATGTAAATGACCCATAAGCAGAGACTAATATTTGTGTAGGTGTACAAGAACAATCTTTTTCTTTTTCTTTGTGCAAACTATGAAGAAGTTATCCTTTAATAAGAAAAATTACTACTTTGGTTTACATTAGGGTAGCATTGTTCATGATTGTAGCGATCATCACATTCATTTGCTCTACATATACAAAAACCAACATCAAGCAAAATTATGAACAAGGTTATACAACAAACTGCAGAGCAATGGGGTCGATATGCTCTCGGCTAGTTTAAAAGTGTAAGGCTACTGGTATATTTTCATTCAACTTTCAGTCGAGAAGAGGCTTACCACTCTCTCGGCGATGGAATATTTTCTTTATCTTCTTCCACTTGTCCTTGAGGTCACTTGGAACCCGTTCTTCGTGAAA
Organism: Moricandia arvensis; assembly: GCA_905132765.1. NCBI lineage: Eukaryota > Viridiplantae > Streptophyta > Magnoliopsida > Brassicales > Brassicaceae > Moricandia > Moricandia arvensis. The sequence goes on along the minus strand of CAJHQP010002914.1, from coordinate 2,164 downwards.
CACATCCCGACCAAATTCCAAGATCTTGTGCCATGCAAAAACATGATGCCAGGGAATTTCTGTATGCCAACCTAAAAGAAAATAAAAGGAACCACCACCATTGTACAATACAAAAAGACGTTATGGTTAAGTTAACTCTTTAGTTATTTGGTCTGCAACAACTGAAAAACAAATACATCCTCTTAGGATAAGCTAATGGGTTTATTTTAAGATTATAATTAAGAATCACTAGCTATCATTGGATGTTGCGGTAAAGCTGATTAAGTTAAACATGCATAAACCTTCATGAAGAGCAGTCAATTTCTTATCCTAAACATCTCTTCTTCTGCCTGCATCCAAAACACTCTTTTTCGCTTTATGTCAATGCATAAAACAAATGCACGTCCAAGTGAAAAAATAGATAACTGCTGCTTAAGTTTGTCATGGAAAAGCAGCCAAGAAGAATGGGAACCTTTGCTCGGGATCCTGAGATTCAGTTCCATTCTTTGGAGGGTTTGGAGCGAAAAGGTTGTGCTTTGATTGGCACGCTAGGGTGTATGATCAAAGCTAACTCGTTAGAAGAAGCTTCACCATTGTTTATAGATATAGGAGATGCAAAGTTATGCTTTATTTGTTGAACCTTGTTGAAACCATTATCTTCGTCATTGAAGGCCACACTATCACTTGAAATACCAGAAGGCAAGTCAAACTCTTCTCCATCTTCAGAAATGTGCTTTCAAAGTTGATATTTTCCCCTCAAGTTTCTTGATTCTTCTCACTAAATCTTCTTTGCTCCTGAGACTGAGTTTCAGCTGCATCTTCTTTCCTTCTCTGATCCTTCTCCATCACCATGAATTTCTCGTACAATTCATCACATTCCCTTCTACGTTCACCGATTGTTACTCTTACTACCTAGTGAAACTTAGATCTGCTACATTCTCACTAACTCCATTCATCATTAGACACTCTCCAGATTTTATGTACTTCTCAGTCACCAAAAGCTTCTCTCTTAGCTTCAACGGCTTGACAACAAGACGCTTATAACAAAAGCAAGGACAAAAGAAATATCTGAATTCATCAAAGTCAAGTTCATCACATGTATAACTTTGATGAATCGATTTAAGACATTCCTCTCCATGACATACCAAAAGAAAATTTTTATTTTCCATCACACATGAACTTCTACAAACTGGGGCTCCACACAACAACAACAAAAAAAACGATTAAATCTTTCATCATGAAAATGATTATTTCTCAAGTGGGTATCCCATTTTGCTTAGAGAAGCAAACATGGACCGCAAGAAGGATTACCGAATCGGAGGCATGGGATGAAATTTGAACTCCTTTCTTATTGACGAAAGTAGTCATAGTTGTTTGTTTTCCCAACCAAAGCAACACGACTCTCCTCTGCCTTCTAGAAAAGGGAAGATGAGATGAAAGACAGGGAGATTTGTGTCAGATTTTTGGTTTGGAAAAGGGTTGTCCTTCTCTTTAGTATCATAATTGAATTAAATTAATATTAGGGCTAAAGATTGTAATATAAGAAAGTTTACAAACAGGGGCTTCGATTGGTAAGAAAATCTCTCACACAATTTTTCGTTAAGCTCGTTTAATGGTAGATCTTTCATAAAAAGACTCATGATATACCATATATTTTACCCATTTTTAGCCATGATATATGAGTGTTTTAGAGCACCTCCAATGGGGTATCTATCCATTGAGGTTCTAAAAATTCATATATGTATATGTGTATGTTATATAAGTGTATGTATGTGTGGGGTCTACAAAATAGTGTAGAACCCCTATCCAAAGGTTCTAAAATTTTTGTTTTTAGAACTTTTAGATAGAGGTTCTACACTATTTTGTGGACCCCACACCTACATACACTTATATAACATATACATATACATATATGAATTTTTAGAACCTTCAATAGATAGATATCCCATTGGAGATGCTCTTAGGATATATTTACTACGTTTAGAGTATTTTTATTGTATTTACAGGTTTAGGTACGTTTTGGAAAAATATGGTGATATTGGAGACTTTTGGAGCATTTTGAGGTGCAGAACTGCACAGACATGTCATATGTTTAGCTATGGATGAAAACCTTCCCACCGTTAGATTGATGCCATCCTTTAATACAAGATATAGATTTGATTTAGCTTTCCAATACCACTAGTTT
>CAJHQP010002913.1:0-76030 GCA_905132765.1 Moricandia arvensis | reverse complement strand
TGATAACTTTGTGAGAAAGTTATCAGAGTAACAACGAAAGCTACAAACCTCAAGAAGCTAGATGTGGATCGATGTAAAGATGAATGCACTGGGCGAGAGTGGTTTGGATCTATGGTGATCGGTTTGGCTGAAAGGACTGGTTATGTACGATCCACGAGGCCGAGTGGGTGTTTTGACTTTTCGGATATGTTAGGTGATTGATTGATCAAGATGTGATCAGGGAGTCTGGTTGGAAGACTGAGCTGTCTCTTCTTGTTATTTGGTTATGTGGATAGTTGGTGAGTACTAAGTACCACGGAGATTCAGTGAAGTCTTGATTGAGCTAGACTAAGAAGCATGGCGATAGCAAGGATGTATAGACTTAAGCCATTCGGAAATGCAACTAAGGTACATGTTGTGATTTTTAAGTAATCTGCTAGATTGCTGGATAGACTACCAGAACAATGAAAAATTGAACTGAATCGTTAGAAATACTTTAAGTATAGGGAAAATTTTGAAAATAACCTTGTTGACTCGAGTAAGACCACTAACAGTTTTCGGCTCCGAGTTTCTTAACTAATGAATCTTTTGTACAGCTCTTCCATCAACCACTAGATTACTGAAAACTTTTATGATTACAAATGATTGCTTATAGCCACAACTTAAAGAGTATGTTCTCTTTTTTCAATCTTAGCAAACATTGCCTTGGTTATATCTAAATGCAAAAATAACTTATCAAAGTAATGGTACTAGGCTTGATAAATTACCAGCGAACACAAAACCAACCAGATTAAAAAATGCTTTAATAGTTCAATTTTTGAGAATTGAATCAAAACTTTTTGACAAATCGAAAATAACAACTAATGAAATTGGGATCAAGCGAGATAATTCGGATCAAAATTGAGGAATCTGAAACATAATTAACCAAGAACCGTAATCATACATACATACACTCGTTGAGCACGTGTAGCGTAGCCATACTTGTCAAGTGATAACAGTGCAAATGCGATTTGAGCTAGTTGAAATTGTCACACCAAGCACATAACAAGATTCAGCAGATCCTCCTATTGCGCGATTCATCTTTTACTGAGTGGGAATTGAGTGCTTCAGGTCTGAGTTAGAAGATTTTACGAAGCTACAGAATCTACGCGTCGAATTTGACAAAGAGAACCCCAAGGCAAAATGATCAAGGTAACACGGTTTTGTTGCATCTCTTCAAGACACAAAATGTGCATATTTGTGCTTTCAAACTTCTGTTTGTTTGTTTCTTTCTCTAATAACATACATTTTTTGATATTTAGCCTTCACGAAAGATGGAGAATATTGTGCGGTCGTCCGTTCGTCTCCCACGCTCATTAATTGCTCTTTCATCTTTGCTTTGAAAATTCTACTGCTACTTTGTTTTCACTTTTCAACTTGCAAGCGTATTGTGCTTCTAGTGAGAAATCTCTGACACTAATTATCCGAGGACTCGATTGGATATCGAGAAGATGTACATCCATAAGATCACACCTGGCCATTGTTTGAGGTTAGTCTTCTCGTTTTAATAATTACAATCATTTCTAATGATGTTCAATTTTAACTTCAATTTTTCTGCTTCACAGTTGTGGATACATCCTTTATGAAACAGAAAGGTGATGAGCAGAGAGAAACGGATTCAATTTCAAAGGACAGTCTGAGATCAAAGTTTCAGATTGCACGTTTCAAGCAAGATTCAAGAAGATAAAGAGGCTATGAAGTTGGAGGGTGGGTGTCTCCTGAAAAAGTTGAGGAGTCTAACAAGTCTGAGGGATAGGGCTTTGGAATGAGAGGAGAATGACGAGGATAGTGGATGGGGTTTGGAATGCATGAGGAGAATGACGAGGCTGTTGGAATGATGAAGAGAATGATGATGAGGAGGACATAAACCAATTTTTTTAAGATTGACAAACTACCGTTTATAAATGTGATACAAAGATAGTTTCTTATTTGAAAGAGTAGCATAGTTTATACATAGGGACATTGATGGAAGAGCCTGTTTCCTAGTTATTTGGGTCGTTTATGCTTATGTTCTTGTTAAATATGTTGTTATGGTTGTAAAGCTCATAATCTACTGTCGGAAGCTTGGTTATTAAGGGGCGCAACATTCGTTCGGTAAAGGTGTTTCTGTTTCATTGTTAGTTAGCCGTTACGTTATGACATTATCTTCAATCCCATGGATAATGAGTTGTGAATATGCTATGATGTTGCTTCACGAGAGATATTGAGTCTTCTGAGATGTTTATGGTGTTAGATTCAAGGTTTGCTGAGTGAGGAGTCACTTCAGATTTTTTCATTCTCCACGATCCCTTGTCAAAAAAAGGTACTGAAGCTTATTTCCTTAAATCAACTTATAATGCTTAGTATCTGATCTTCTGTCACAAATATCAGAAAATTTGTCAACACCAAGCACATAATAGATTATTAGACTTTGTAATATAATAAATTAGGTTTGATTCTTAGTTTATACAGATGTTAGACTTTGATCCGTACATCATCTGCACGTATGTTTTTTACAAATTTAGAATGTCAAGCTATTATAATTGTTTAGTGGTTTTAATATATGTAGATATGTGACTTATCATATTGTATTGTATCCTGATAAACAATCAAACAAATATTGTACATATATTAATTCTATCATCGCATGGATTATTTATATATTGTATTTGTTTGTAAACTAACAATTAATATCTATATAATATATTGATATGTCAGAAACTATATATTTTCCAAAAAGATTACTTCATTTATATTTTTAGAAATAACTGTGGATCTAAATGATGACAAATGAATGAGTGGGAATAACCAATTCCTCTACATTCTTTAATTTTGTTATCATTTATAAAGATTATTTTTTCTCTATTGTTCATTCTCATTCTCTTTTTAATATAATAAATTATAAAACAAAACTATTCTCTATCAATTTGGAAAGGAATAAAAGAATAAGTATTCATATTATTTTATTCTGCTTCATTCATTTCTCTTTATTCTTATCGTTTCGTTGTGTTTACGAGTTAGAATCTAAGTCTCACAATTTTATGTGGAATTATTAATTTAATTTTGTTTGTATTCTTATAGTTCAAATATGGTTGTGTAGATTACATGTATATGAAAAAAAAACTTAATTATTTTAAAACATTTACTTGTTTCTATAGACAATCAAACACTTCATCTAAAAATATAAATATCATAACGTCATATATATAACATATTAATCGGTACTTCTATATTATATATAGATGTAGGATTGTAGGCAACATCTTTAGGTATTCGACTTTTTTGCTAAATTGGTCTATTTCTAACTAAATGATAAACATTAGAAATCTTTGTGATTTAGGAAAGAATTAATTATGACATGATTCTAGGAGAACTACTTGGTTTAAAAGTTGTATGTGATATTTGTTTAGATAAGTTGGCATACAAAATGCATCTGTTAATAAAATTAGTGTTAATTTACCATTCAAGAATATATAGTTAGTGGATGCATTGAGTAGTTTTAAGGGTTTGTTAAGTGACCAAAATAACATTAATGAAGATTTTATGTTTTTGTTCAGAATCAGTGGCATTTCTTATAATATACCACATAATACCAAAGTTAATTTCAAAGTGTACTTATCTTTTAATAGAGAAGATTCAGTTCAATTTCAGTGTAAGTCGATTTATTACCTTCCAACGGAGTAACCAAATATTGCTTGGAAGTGTTGTTTGTGCTGGGTATGATCGGTTGGAGAAGCACATATACGAAAGGACACAAATGATTTAGAGAACACGTTACATAGCCAACTAAAATAATCTCATCAAAAATAAAAGAATCCACAAACATCCATAGAACTAATACAATTTCCGGAGTTTACTTACAACATGCACACACAAGTAAAATAGTATACAGTATATATGATGATTAACACATATTTAAAAGCAATAAGAGTACATATTTGATGTTATGTCTGAAATATAAATTGTATTGTATAGCCTACCTGACTCGCGCGCTCCTTGGTGCACTTATCATCAAACACGAAAAAAAAAAAAGTTAACTATGTACCCAGCGATTATGACTCAAGAATCGCTCCAACTATCTGAATCTTCATCCTCATCGCTACCAGCCATTGCCTGCACCAGTGTATCACACCGTGTTTTCAGATGTGTGAGCCATATAGATGATATTGTATTTGGTCGAAATGCTACAAAGAGTAAAAAATAAGGAGATGGAAAGAGAGACGACGGACCTGGCGTATTGTGTTTGCTTTTCTAAGATTGCAGCTACCCTTAGGTTCGTTTTAGGACCAGTTTGAATGCTGGGTCGTGTTGTTACCGCAGGCTTCAGACTCACGGACTGCATAATCAAAACAAGGTCATACAACTCCTATTTTTTTTGAAGGTAAGAAAAATGCGAGTTACCTTGTTTCGTATTTGTGCAAGCAATGAATCTTTGTCATCTTGCTTTGATTTGATTGGTGGTTGGACCCTCTCAGAGACTTTCTTCAGCTGGCAAATCATCAGAACAAAAGGATTAGAAACATATTGATTAGGAAGCACGGTATGGAGAAAAGATGTAATTGTTACCGTGCGTCTGTCATGAGCTGCAACCGCATCGACAAGCGGACTTCTTGGACGGGGAAGTTTAACCATAGAGACCTCTTCTAGTTTATCTGTGTCCAATGTAGGCGCAACAGCGAATGCGTTGACAGGCCACATAGCATCTCCTACTGAAGCAGTTGTTATCTTCTGAACAGAAGAGGTTGATGGTTCTCCTGTTTCTGCATTTGAAGCATCTATTAGATCAGAATGACTATTCTCTTCTACCTTTGCTGACTGAGGTTGTGTCAACCCTTCGGTTTCAGAACAATTGCAATGATCTCTTGAGCTTTCTGAAAAATGCACATCTGTGTCGTCTTCGTTTTTAGCGGAGGGATCCTCAGGCAGCTGCAATGACGACTCTTGTGAATAAATGAGCTCCTGGTTCTGAGCAGTATGGTCAGCCAAAAGATGGTTCTCTTCAGAACTAACATCCTCTATACGCTCGTGGTTAGGCTTTGCAGAGAGCTCAGCAGAAAGATCCGCTGACTGAGTTCTCTGAGAGCTAAAACTGTCGTATTGATTATTCAAATCAGTGGCAACGGATGGGAACTGAATAGATGAATGCAACGACTTTTCTGATGCACTGGTCACAAACTCTCCAGGATGTTCTTCTGATTTCTCACTTCCTAAAGCTACAGGTGTTGACCCAATTTGAATATTTAAGCTAGAACCAATGGGTGGAGCGGCTGACGGAGCAGAACTACTGGTTTCACGAGTGCTCCCATGAAGCTAGGAAGAAAAGATTGTGGAGCCTTTCCAATACGCCATTGCATAGGAGGAAGGGGCGGGAGCGGTGGCATGTCCTCCTGATTAGGTGTAGTGGTCTCAGGGATCAGACCAAAGCTAGGGAAAATAGGATCCAGATTCAACTCTTGCTTAGGATTGTTCCATTCTATGCCTGCTGATTGTGGTACAAAATCTATGCCCCTGGAAACACTCGACTGCTTCACTTCCTCATCTTCTAATGCAGGGCTTGAACAAGGTGTTTGCACTTTAATTGACTGCTCGATAGTCAAATTCTCTAAAAGGTTCAGATTATTCACTGGCAAAGAGTCCATGCTATTTTCATCAGGAATGCTCTCACAATGAGATTTGGTTTCTGTGTGTCTGTCACTTTGATCAAGAGATATCATGGGACTTGCAGATTCACTACTTGCCAGATCATTATTTTCTAGGGAAGCACCCAAACATTCTGAAGACGCTTCCAGTGGGCTTTCCTGCACTGTTTTCTCTGACTCTGAATTATCTTTCGCTGGTAATATCTCGTTAGCCTCCACAGCTGTATCATGGCAGATGCCCCCAGCTTCAGATGACGATTTAGAAGTATTGGTCGATATCCAAGGCAGAGAACCTTTCATGCTAGTAGATGACAGGCTAAACAGCATCATTTTCATCATCACTGGAAATGTCAGCGTGATTATCAGATACAACAAGGTCTTCCTTCGGGATAATGTCTGTGGATATGTTGTCCAGCCCAGGAAGGTCGCCTTCATCATGGATGTGACTGGAATGAATTTCAGCAGGTAACTCAGAGATCTGTTCATCGAATTTGCTACAAGTAGGTGAAGCAATCTCCCACCGATTTCTCTCCTCCCGAGTTAAAACCACAAGTCAGCTTACTATCAAGTTCAGTAGGCACGGACGTTCCATTCTCCAGTGTGCCTTCATGGGACTCTGAAACAGAGACCTCAGCAATGGTACCAAAGGCACATGACTGTTCAATGTCAACATCAGCGCTTCGAGAATCAACGTCAGAAACTGCATCCGTCACTGTAACGCAATCGGTTTCATCATCAAGAGTATCTTTTAAGTGAATTTCATCTAATGTACCAGGAAGACAGACTTTAGAGGGCATATCAGGTGAAACTTCCATCTCCATCCCAGCTGAGCAAGGTAACACTTCTCCTGTTGAGCTACTGCCATCACAGATTTTAGTATCGTTGCCTGAGTTTGCTGCTGTCTCAACATCATTATCAGCGACAGGTAACTGTTCGCCTGTTTGACTATCATCAAACACTTGAGGACCAGTGCCTGAGTTTGCTATATCTGAAGAATAATCAGCCATACAGTTCTTCTGAATGGCCGTATCATATCTGCTTCCTTCAGAAATTGAACTAGTTGATGAAGTTTCAGAAGGAATGTTAGAGTTTCTAACATCAAAAGACGCACCGGATCTTGAATCGACTGGATCCACCTCGGTTCCATCATTGCCTCCCTTAACCGGATTAATTCTAACAAGATCTGCAGACGTTTCAACGACTTCTGGTGCTAAAAGATTGAACAGTCAGGGAACTTGATTCAGCTTTCTGAGAGTCTGCCCTTGGACTTGAACATGACTCATTGGAAATAAATGATGTCTGTCTATCTGCGTTGCTGCTACTAACTGATTCCTGAACATTAAAATCATGAGAAACTTTGTTAGCTTCAGGAGTTGCGTGAGACGAGGAACCAACCAGCTCACTTTTAACACTAGAAGTAGAAGGTAAACGTCCAGAAAATTTCTCTCCGTCAGATTGATCATCAATTGATACGCTTGCAGTGTCCGAGTAAGAGAAACTAGTGCTCCGTTTCCCAAACGAGCCTTGCCCATTTTCTGATACTGGTGTGTTTCCAACTGAATGAAGAAATGAAAATTGAGGTGGGTCTTCCCTCTTTTCATCCACATCAGAATATATATGATCATTCCCATCGTTCAACGCATCCGATCTATGCTTAGGTCTGCTACACTCATCATCTGTTTCTATTTCTGACTCCATGGTGGCTGGTGCATCCACATAATTGTCAGCCTCACTGGTCAAATCTTCAGAATAACTTCTATGTTGAAGAAATCCATGCTTTCCATTAGTCTGTGGATAATGTGTTAAAGTCGTACGAGGGAGCCCACTGTGAGTAGATTCAGGCACAGTTTCTATGTCCTTTTCAATAAAACCCGCATTTTCCTGCTCATTTGGCAATAATACCTCTGTTCTGGTTCCTCCGTTAGACTTTTCCGGAGCATCCACCATACTGATTTCAGGTATATCGGTTACCACGTCTTTAGAACTATCTATATTCCATGTCAACAATTCGGGCTGGTTCAGGGAAATATTTTCATAACTTGCTTCATTGTTGACAGATGTCTGCACAAATTTCCCCATGTAGCTTTCTCCTGATTTTGAAATAAGGGAATAGCCATCCAGCTTTCTAGTTTTCAGCTTCACAACACGCTCTGGATCTGAATGATTAGCCTCTAAATGCTCCTCCTTAAATAATTCATGCAATCTGTGCCAGTTGAATGATTTGAAGCAACCATCGTCAGCACAGTTGTTTCAAATATAGCAACTTAGGGGACTATATATACAACATAAAAGAATAGATAATACCCACTTGGCATGTGATGTTAGTGCATTTTCGGGTGTTCCTCCATTCCTCCAGTGAGATGCTCTCCTCTGCATGAGATTATAAGTAAAAAAACTATGAGAAACTGAGAAGTACACCGACGAAGATAATATTACAGATTTAAAACACCGAGAGCATGAGAATCCTCATAGGATCTGCAATGCTACTAATAAAAGAACATAAAAAAATCAGCAAATCTACCATGTTTTGGAAACAAAGAGAAAACCTCGGATCACACTGAAACAAGCTACAGCCTACAGCCTACATGTTCTGGAAGTACTACTCACCTTTGCTTTCTGTGATTTCTTCTCTCTCTGAACATCATCCCATGATGCTTCGTACGAAGATGTTTCGTGCCTAACAAACGATGGATCAGTGTAGCGTTTCAAGCATGCCCCTGCTCCCGAAATATCGAACCTAATCAAAACCAAACAAAAGATGTTACATCACCCTCATCAAGATTACAACAAAAAAAGAAACATACTTGTCCAGAAGAAATAGGCGTGGGGGACCCCGAGATTCCTCATACGAATCCATCCACACATCGGGGTAAGTCACCACGAGTAACCACACTCTGCTCCAGTTGTAGATTGGGATGCCACTCCACACCTGAAACAGAGTTACAAAGCTCGCCTGAAGTAATCCAACAGCATATAGCTCATAAAATGTTCATATCAACAATACAATATTGATGTTCTTAATCTTATCTGTGAGATGAGTAGAATTGTAATCAAGCTTATGATCGCTAAACCAAACTAAACCAACACTGATTAGACGGTTATCTACACTAAACCAAGCAATCTTCTACAATCAAAGCTGACCTTTATTGGAAAAGAAGGGTGAATGATCGGTCTGGCAGAGTAACGCCTTCTCAACGAAAGGGAACTCAGCTTCGAGCTGCTGAACACGAAGCCATAAGACCGTGGCTTCTAGAAGCAGTAGCCATCACTTGTTTCGTGCAAGTCATGGAACATCTCAGCAGCAAACCTATGTCAATTCCGATCAGATTCGTCAAAACTAATTACGCGATTTGAGCTCAATTAGATAGAGAAAACTTACTCGGCGAGGTCACCGAGTTGACGCAAGAGGCCAACGAGACCAGCCATGGCGACGCCTTCGAGGAGAGCCTCGGGGTCATCCTTATCGGCGGATTGGTACAGATCCGGATCTGCTAATCCGTACTCGTTCCGAGACTGGTACCTCGTCAACGGCATTGTTGATGGACGATGGTTATGCTCAGCAACTTTCAGTTTTAAATTGAGCTACCTACTCTTATCTCTCTCTCTCTGTGGGTGGCCACGTGAGATGGTTTGCCACTTTCGTGAACGGATTTTCTGTGTGTGGATTCGATTCGAGCGGCGGGTGTTAAGACGGAGAAGAGAGAGAGTGGATGTAAACAAAATTAGACCGTGAAAGGAGGAAAGAATTTTAGAAAATTAATATTTATTTATTATAGCTTCGCACATTTGCATGCTTTTTTGTTAAAACATTTTGAACTTTTTAAATGATACTAATAATACACTTTAAACTTTAAAATAATTATTCACTATTTAAATCTTCAAACTAATTATAATAAAACATCATCATTTTTATAATAAATGTAAAAAATACTTACCACTTTTAACATGTAAGTTACTTTAAAAATAATAGTAATTTAAAAAAATAATAATAATTTAAAAAATAATGTAAATATATTTAGTTTTAAAGTTTAAAATATAAGTGAAGTAATTTGGAAGTTTATAATTTGTTTTTATTGAATTTGTAAGTTTATAATTTGTTTTTATTGAATTTGTAAGTTTATAATACAAGTTTTATTTTCTGTTGAAAAATAATACAAATATTGTTAATGTTGAAAATAATGCTGAGAGATATTGTTAACATGTATATCTAGCATGTATTATAGTCTGGTCTATTTTATATTACATTTAAACAGTTTCTTATTATTTTGGCTGAAATTACATATATTTTTATATTTTTCAGAATATATAATAGTTGAAATGCTCATGCATCTCACGCTATGTATCGCTTCAGAATATAGACATACCAAATCAAAACATCAAATCTAAAGGATAGTCTGTTTTAAACCAAAACTGGGAAAATAACGTTATCATTTGAACATATGATACATCTCACATTGATAACAACTCGTAATATGCGGAATATTTACTTTACTAACATCTTACAAACCCCTTTGTTGCACAGGCCGAACTTAATCCTGCATTGATAAGGATCTTGATACGAGGTTTATGCTCGCTGATAAAAGGAAAATAAACACTCTCACGGTAAGTTATTCTTGACAAATAGACATGCCTCTCTTGTACTTAGCGTCAGTGCATTTTCTTATGATGGACAGGAGAGCGAGCTAAGTAACATCCAAGGACTACTTAGTTCAGCAATTGTGAAAGGAAGATTAAGGTGGCCGCTTGGTACAACTTCACTGGAAGATGGTTACAAAATATTTGAAGTTTGCCACGTTAGAGTTACTATCTACAAAAAGCATACTCTTGGTGGGATTTAGTGAGAGGTATGGAACAGGGGAAATCGAGAAGGGGGTGACTCTTATACTTAAAGAGATGAACACTGAGCCAACAGGTGAAATTCTTGTGCTTCTGCACTTTCTTATAAAATACATTGGAAAGTAAGGCTTATTATACTTGTGGGTCTGCAGGAGCAGAACATTGAGAGGGGTTGTGTTTTGGAAAATGCTCCGATATGTTCCTTGGAACTATATGGGACTTCTTGTGTTGCCGATGGCAGTCTTATGTAGTAAAGAACCATGCTGGTGCTATGTTGAGTTTCTGTTTTTTTTTTTTTGTTTGAGGATTAAACTTCTGTCTTATTCAAAGTAGAATACAACACACCAGCTGGGTTCTTTGACATTCTGTTATGTTTTGTATCCATGTCATTTGGTCTAGGTTGGCTTGTCCTTGTCCTACTCTGAAGCTCACATGTAATTTAGTCTAGTCCAGCCTGGCCTTATTGTTTTCAGGTTTTAAGTTTTAAGCAATGATTAACGTTAATCTAGACTTAACAAATGGTTGCATCAGATGAGACGATCTAAACCATTTGCGGTTAAACAGTTCTGTTATTTGGGGAAGACAAATATACATGAACTACGATGGACATCAAAACCAAACTCAATTTGTATTAAATCTTTGAAGAAACCGATACATACATTTGTAAGATTTTTCTTCTGCCTTGAACATATAGTCTGATCACTTCTATCAAATTCTAGCAATCAGAAGACCAAATACATTAAAAAAAAAGTTGCAGGTATAATAGAGTTGGTCTAAACCTATAAAAAAACCCTTAAACCAGGTGTGTCAAAAGCTCCACTGCTTCATCCATCAAACCTTTATCACATAACCTGCAAATCACTTCCTCTGTTCTGGATCTCTTAACAACCAAGTTCCTACTAAATGCCTCCTCTAATAAACCCTGAGCATAACCAACATCGCCTCCTTCAATAAACCCACCAACCATAATATCATACGTGTGGCTGTTCCGGTCAACCCCATTCGTCTCCATCTCTTCCCAAAGAGTCTTTGCTCGGCTCATATCCCCGGCCTTAACCAACCCCTTTATCAATATATTATATGTAACTACATTAGCCTCAGAACCTAGCTTCTTCATACAGGACATCATCTTAATCGCGCCTTCGATATCATTCTGCTTGCATAATCCATTGATATACACGTTATAAGTATAAACATCAGGAGTCAAACCTAACATGAGCAGCTCATCAAACAACTTGTCTGCTTTCGAGTAATCCTCATCCGCAATAACTCCTTGCAGTATAATCGTGTAACAAACGATATCAGGCTCTATTCTATCACATTTCATCTGGTTCAGTACACTCACAACTTCTTTCCCTCTTCCTCCTTGGACCAAGAACCTCATAACCACTGTATAGTCCCTCAATCTGGCGAAAACCGAACCTTTCTTAGCTCTTCCACATATCCAATCACATCGAAACATGAAGAGTCCTTGTGCTTACAAACAGAACTCAGCAACTTAGAGTATAAACTAGGATCAACGACATAACTTTCATCACTCATGTACTTCACTAACTCACCAGCACAATCTACCTCACCGATGCTACATAACGCATCAACCAATATCCGAAAGTAGATTCCTCTAACCTCACACCCATACCACTAGCTCTCACCAAAACCTCAGGAACCATTACAAGACTCTCTCTCCTTCTCACGAGAACAGAGAGCAGAGCGTTTAGCGTGTAAGCAGAAGGCACGCACCTGAACTTGGGGATCCTGGAGAACACATCGATCGCTTCTTGGATCTTACCGGAGAACCCGTAAGCAAAGATGACATCTTTGAATATGGGTTCGGGTGTTTCGAACTTCTCCGAGGTTTCGAGGTGGTTGAGAACAGAGGCGATGTTGTCGAGGTTAGAAGCTTTGGCTAGGGTTTTGATGACGAATATGTAAGGCTTGTGGCGTGGGGGTCGCAGTTATGGAGACGGAATGAGTTTGTGAGTGTTTGTATGACGCTAACGTTCGAGCTTGAGACAAGACCGCTTCTTAGTTGTTCCATTGCGTGTCTGTGCTTGAGGGTTTCGTTCCATTTCGTTTTGAAGGATGAGTGAGGGATCTTTCGATACTTTCTCAGGAAGTTTGACATTCGGTGCCAATGATGAAGATCTTGTCATGTTCAATCGGTCGACGTTAATTAGGATGTTCAGACCGGAACTCTGGAAGACATGTCGTTGTAGTCGGAGAAAACTGTTTAACTATGGAAAATTTGCAAAAAGTAGCCATAAATATGTACAAATTAAAAAAGTAGACTAATCAAAACAAATTTGCAACAATAACTTAGACTCGTCCTCACTTGGACACTGCGTGGCTTAGCAGATACTCGCCATATAGGTTTTCTTTAGATATTATTTTACGCATCTCCGCGTTCACTTCTCCTTACTCATGATTCTCATGAGCGTTTTTGCCATACTTTAAAACCACTTTCATCTTGAGCGTTTGAATGTCTTTTTCTCGACCATCTGAACAACCGTTGAACCATCTTTATTTATCATCAACCTAATCTCTTTTTTTCTCTCGACCATCCTTCCAGTTTCCTCGACCAATATCTCTATCTTACATCATATTTGACTTGCCTTAGCTCCCTTGTGCTGACTCTGGTCACTTGGATCACACATTTCAACCATCTCGACCACGAAGTCACCTGTTCTGGACACATTTCCACCAACCATTTATAAATTTCTTTGAGCATTTTGTTTATTTATCCTATGTCTTACTTTGGTCATTTCTATTTCATAACTCGACAATTTTTTTGGAATAACTAGATATTGATGATAATTAAAATAATATTACAGAAGATATAATCGTATTTAGAGATAATATTCTCCAAATCTTGTGTCTCTCTATAAACTTTATATTCTTTTCTGTTTACAATACTCTGGTAAATTTCTATCACATTTTGAAGAATTAACAAGTTTTGGAAAACTTTAGCAAAAAGGAAAATATGTATTCTAATATGAGCATATACCTACTTTTAAACTATTAAAGTATAAAAAGAATTTGTAACTTTTCCTTTCTCTTTAATAATGGTGGATATTTTGCCCTATATATTTCTACAATTGTTCATGGAAATAAAAAAAAACAGATTTGGTGGGAATACACACGTCTTTTTTTCTCGGTTGGGATACACTTCCAAAGTTTAAATTTTATTTTGATGTATAATTTAAAAATAATAATAACTTCCTTTTCATCTTTATCTAAGTGGCACCGATCACAACATCTTATATATACACTTGCTTGGCATTTCAACACGTAACCGGTATAAAATAATGAACCATACAAATAATTAAAAATTTCAAATCACCTTACAACAAAGAACATATGAAAGGCAACAACGTAATGACAAAAAAGAACAGCATTAAAAACGCATTATCCACTATCCACCTATAATTATGAGTAGTATATATCACGTTGACCAGATTATAAAAACCGCGTGGCGTCACGCACAAAAGGGGAGCGTGGAGCGGAGGTTGCCGTCCTTGAAGAAAAAAAACAAAATAAATAAAAGATTTGCTTCTTCCTCCTTGTGAGAGATAGAAAAGCAAAGATTCCCGCTGACTCCCTCCCGAAGATTATTCGTTTCCTCTCTCGGCGAAGATATGGCGGCTTCCGCGACGGTGGCGGTTGAGAAAGCGACCAGCGATCTTCTTCTAGGTCCTGATTGGACCACCAACATGGAAATCTGCGATTCCGTTAATTCTCTTCACTGGTTAGACCTTTTGATCTTAGGTGTTTAGGGTTCTGGAACTGTTGGATTGTTCTTCGCTAGAATTAGATTATGGTTATCTAGAATCAGGGCCGGTCCTAGGTTTAGCTATAGCTAGATGCAAGCTCCACCCAAAATTTCATTGGTTAATATGTATGGATTAATTTAGAAAATTGCAATCATCGTAGATGTTGACGTTTTCTATGCGTATTGACTTGCTCAGGCAAGCGAAGGATGTGGTTAAAGCTCTGAAAAAGAGGCTGCAGCATAAGAGTCCCAGAGTTCAGCAACTTGCACTCACGGTATTGAGATTAGGGATCTTGTTCTTTTGTTTTGACTCTCTTTTGACTTTTTCTTTTTATGTGTTAGCTTTTGGAGGCGTTGGTGAACAACTGTGGAGATTATTTGCACCACCAAGTTGCAGAGAAGAATATATTGGGGGAAATGGTCAAGATTGTGAAGAAGAAGGTAGTTTTGTATATGTTTCTCATAGTGGTCAGTCTTCATGTTGCTGATGGTTCTTTGTAATTTTTTATAGGCGGATATGCAAGTGAGGGATAAAATATTGGTCATGCTGGACTCTTGGCAGCAGGCTTTTGGAGGTCCCGAGGGAAAATATCCGCAATATTATTGGGCGTACGATGAGTTAAGGGTAAGTAACTTGCTTGAAATACTTTTCTGGGTCACCTTTCACAGACTTGCTTCTGGTACTGTGCTAAAAAGGCTGGTTTTTGCTGCTACACCTCTTAGGGTCTTGGCACTGTGCTAAATTATAGTTGCGAATTCTTGTTACATGCAGATGGTCATTGCATGAAATTCTTATTCTTGTGTTTGCTCTTGTATGTCGCAGCGTTCTGGAGTCGAGTTCCCTCGGCGGTCACCTAATGCGTCTCCTATAATAACTCCACCAGTGAGTCATCCAGCGGTAAGACAGCCTCACGGGGGTTATGGATCACCGCAAGCTGGTTATGGAGTACCGTATACGGGTTATGGAGTACCGCAAGCTGGTTATGGAGTACCACCTCAAGCGGGTTATGGAATGCCTCAAGCGGGTTATGGAATACCTCAAGTGGGTTACGGAATGCCCAGTGGTTCGTCGAGAAGGCTTGATGAAGCAATGGCAAGTGAGGTTGAGGGCTTAAGGTAAGTAGATTTGTTAGTTCATTATGCTATCGATGTAGACTGGCAGCTTTAGTTTTTATGCACAAATTTTCATCAATTTCAATATTCTTTTCTTTGTTAAACTGTAGCTTGTCAAGTATCGAGGCCATGAGGGACGTGATGGATCTCTTAGGCGACATGCTAAGCGCTGTGGATACCAGTGACCGTGAGGTATTGTAATGTGAGATACAGCTTTATCGAGGGTTTGGGAACGAAATCGATTGTTTTACATATGGCTTCGTATTATGTAGGCTGTGAAAGATGAAGTCATTGTTGACTTAGTCGAGCGTTGTCGTTCCAATCAGAAAAAGCTGATGCAGATGCTAACCTCCACTGTGTTAGTCTTCTATTCTTCAGGAAGCAATATATTAGAATGTGTTGACTTGAGAGTTATTGTTCTAAACATTCTTGGTTTATTGGCAGTGATGATGAACTTTTAGGCCGGGGACTTGATCTAAATGACAGTCTTCAAATTCTGCTTGCTAGACATGATGCAATAGCTTCTGGATCTCCTCTGCCAGTTCTAGCTTTAAAACCAGCTGATTCGAGCCCAAAATCTTCTGAAGCTAAAGATTCTAGTTCTATAGCTGGTTCTAGTTCCCCAGTACCCGCCACTGTTTCTTCGGGAAAAGGCCCAGTTGATGAGGAAGACGAGGAGGAAGATGAGTTTGCGCAATTAGCTCGAAGGTCTGTTTTACAATTGGATTCAGAAACAGTCATATCATAAACTCTTAATATTTGACATGTAATGATGTGTTGTATTAGGCATTCTAAACCACCAGCATCTGTGACTACAGACCCCGCGGGTTCAGAGTCTCATAATGCTCTTGCTCTTGCTCTTCCTGACCCGCCGCCTCCAGTGAACACCACAAGGGAGCAAGACATGATTGACTTATTGAGTTTGACACTGACGTCAACTCCTCCACCTCCATCATCTCAACCTGCTCCTCCTCCTACTGTGTCAGATCAAAACAGTCATATCTATCCGCAGGCTGTGCCACAGTTTGAGAGCTATGTCGCTCCATGGGCACAACCCCAGCAACCTCAACAGCAACAGCCTCAAACACATCAGAGCTATTCTCAACCACAACAGCATCAAACACAACATGGCTATTCTCAACAGCAGCAGCAACAGCCTCATACACAGCAGGGTTATTCTCAACCGCAGCAGCAACAGCCTCAAGCACAGCAGGGTTATACTCAACCGCAACAGCAACAGCCTCCAGCACAGCAAGGTTATTCTCAACCGCAACAGCAACGGCCTCAAACACAACAGGGTTATTCTCAACCACAACAAATTCAAACACAGCAGGGCTATTCTCAACCGCAACAGCAAGCACAGTTCCAGATGCAACCGCAAGCTAGACCTCAGAGTCCTTTTGAATATCCGCCTCCGCCATGGGCTTCAACATCAGCGAATGCATACTACACTCCACGAGCCAATGCAACTGCGTCATACACAGAGACAAATGCGGGGAGAACACTGCAGCAGTCCAACTCATTCCCCGCGAGAGCCGGAGATCCCCAGGCTACTTCAGGTGCAAGCAATCCAGGTGTGTCTGGAGGGCAGAAGCCGTTTGTTCCATCGTACAGACTGTTCGAAGATCTCGATGTGTTTGGTAGCGCAGAGGGGAAGCATAATAATAAGTCTACCAACAATAACAATGCTTCTCAAGGCATGATAGGAGGGAGGAAAATGATTTAAACATAAGTTTGCAGGCTTCGTTATTTTCTCATTGTGAATATAATGGTGTACAACTGAATGTACATTTTCTTTTCATCTTGTTTGATTTTAGGATTTGGTATGACAAACGATTTGATGAGACCATGAGATTTTTATTTGTCTTCCATCTTCTTACCCTTGTGTGAACTATTTGGTTTGGTGTGAGAAATAGCTAACTAGTGAGTTTCTTGTCTGGTTAATTGGACTTGTTCGGGTCCTGTAATGGGCAGCTGAGACTAGAATCTTAATGGCAGTTATGCTTAGTGGTCGTTATTTTGATGATTGGCAACACGAATAAGATGACGTGATCTCGAAATGTTATTAGCTATGTTTAAATGGATACACCAAGTCTCTCATATTATGGGACAACTCAAATGATAACAGGAATAAGGATGTTCATGACGTCCAAATTTTTGAATCTACATTGATGATATTTGTCATGTGGTATGAGCAAATCCGGTTAAGTGTTCATGTTTGTATCAATGTATTCATTTTGAAGCGTAAGATAGAAGAAAAATATAGTGAGTGAGAAGCAACGAGATGTTGGTTCATCAATCATTTTGGTTGTTCAAATCAAAATTAAAAGCATTATATTGTGTTTTATTTCTCTTCTTCTTCACATCTTGGACATTGAGTAGTCCATGGCTTCGACGAGATAATCTGCGTCGTCCTTAGTGAAGCAGAGAGGTGGTGTGATTCTAAACACGTTTCCAAAGTATCCTCCTTTCCCAACCAAAACACCTAGCTCTGTTTTTCATAATGTTAGTTTCTCTATCTAGTAAGGGTTTCACCTAGAGAAGACGAGGAAACCAACAAACCTTTCATTTGATCCATGATGTGCAGAGTCTCAGTAGCTGCAGGAGTTTTAAGCTTGCAATCACTCACCAGCTCTACTCCAAGCATCAGTCCTCTTCCCCGTACATCCCCAATAACTACATTACATAGCCATACGATGAAAATCGAGTTTCAAGATCAAACTATGAATAGAGAGAACGTGGTTGTTTACTACGTTGGTGTTTCTCTTTCAGCTGGTTGAGTTTCGCTTTGAGATAAGTTCCAACCATCAAGGCATTTTCCTGAAGCTTGTCTTTCTCAATCACATTCAAAACAGCGAGACCAGCTGTAGTAGCCACAGCATTCCCACCAAACGTATTGAAGTAGCATCTACGTGTCAACACTCTCGCAATCTCTGGAGTTGTCACAACCGCTCCCAAAGGAAACCCATTCCCAATTCCCTGTTGTTTCCACATATCAGAGTTATGTTGCTTATATATATTTTTCAGGGTTTGTAACACTTAAGCACCTTTGCCATGGTTACTATGTCAGGGACAACATTGTGAGCCTCAAAGCCCCAGAAGTCACCGCTACGAGCGAAACCAGACTGTACTTCATCTGCAATGAATAATCCTCCAGCTTTCTTTACAATGTCGTAAGCTGCTGACAAGTAGCCCGGGGCTAGCTCCACAATCCCTCCAACTCCCTATATTGATTATATCGTCAAATGATAGAGACTTGTTACAAACTTTTTTGTATGATACTCCCTCCGTTTCAATTTAAATGTCGTTGTAGAGTAAAATTTTCGTTTAAACTCTAGAATCACAACTGAAATGAAACGGAGGTAGTATATATTAATATGTTAACCTGTATAGCTTCAAAAACAAAACCAGCAATGTTTCCGGTGGTGCCATATTGGATAAGATCGTGCAACTCTCTTGCATATTTGTCTCCATCAGAACCAAACACACCTCTATATGGATCAGGGTTCAAAGCGTGATGAGTTCCAGTCTATCCACCCCACCAGCCAAAACCAAATATGGATATTAGATATGAATCATGCATGATTCAAGAAACAAAATAAGCTCTTAATTAGTACCTGAACCACGTTGAACTTCCACATGCTTTGAGCAGTAGCACCCATAGTTCCAGCAGCATTACCATGATAGCCGTTAAGAATGGAGACAATTTCTTGATATCCAGTATACAACTTAGCCATCATGAGTGCTAACTCATTAGCCTCCGTCCCTGAGTTGGTGAAGAAGACCACCTTGAGATCACCAGGGAGTTTAGAAGCGAGAGCTTGAGAGAAGTCAGCAATGGCATGGTTAAGGTAAAGAGTGGTAGGATGCTGGAGTCGTTTGATTTGGTCGATGACTGGTTTAACCACACCAGGGTGACAATGCCCACAGTTCACAACTGCGATACCAGCAAATGCATCTAAGTATCTCCGACCACTCTCGTCGAATACATACTGCATCTTCCCATCCACTATGTTTAACTGAAGATTCAACACTGAATTTAGATTCCATTATTACCCAATTTATTTGTAGTTGTAGATTAAATTTTTGTTTCAAAATAAGTGTTGTTTTATAATTTCAATACAAAATTTATTGATTTTATATACCAATTTATTTTTCTATTGTTTGAGATATGTTTAAATGTATAAGTAATGGTGTTTTTATATCGAAAATATGTAAAATTACATGGCAAAAACTTACTACAACTAAATTGAAACGGATGTAGTGTATAATATCTCAGATAGACATGATAAAAAACGTTACGTACGGGCTTTTTGTAGAGACAAGACATGGACGAGCTGAGAAACTCCTTCCTTTTGTTAAGGATGACATCGGAGGAGGGACCTGTATACGGCGGCGGGGTGTACTCAAACGGCGGGAGCTTCCCCGGAAATTCGGACGTCGACGAGATCATGCATCGTCGCAAGAGGGACGTGGGAATGTTTTGGACCGATATTTTCGCCGAGAATCTCTGCATATTCTTTCCCTCACGATTCTCTCTCTCTTGATGAAAATGAAATGTTTGCAGACTACGACACTCTTTTGGATGGTTGATGTCTTGAGAGACTTGACTATTTAAAGAGATTTTGATGACGCCGAACCTATATATACTTACCCAACTAATTAATTTGACAAGTTGGCCCTTTAACGTATTTCTAATTATGTATTGAAACAATTAGCTTATTTTTTTTAGACTTAAAAGTTTTAAACTCTTAAGTTATATGTAAACCATAAAACTAAACTTTTAGATCCAGAAAACTTTAATTTTAATTCGAATTTCTAAGGCATATATATCTTCTAAAAATTGGATTTTATCAGGAAAATAGTGTATTTTCTAAAAATATTTGTATAAAGCTCATTTCCACTGATATTTTTCTGTTTACATCATCTATTCATCTTAAGATATTTCCCCTCATCTTATAAAAGAAAATCTAGATAACAAATCACAGTTTTCATTTTATTTTACCACAAATATTGTCAAAAATGAAAAACCTATTGAAAAAGTGAGGCTAAGATTTGAAGATTGTTTTGTTCCAAATTTTAAAAATAAAACGATAAAAAGAGTAATCTCACGTTCGAACTCCCAACTCATTTTCCTCACGACAGTATAAAGTAGTGTAATGTTTAGTAGTAGATGACATCAGTTGTTTCGTAATTGATTTTTCTATCAAGCATGTGCATGGTAAACGTTATTATCATTGTTTAAGTGTATTTGGTATAGTACCAAAATTAGTAAAGTAATGCATGTGGTAAATGGGATGGGTGTCAATCATCGATCATGAGATTGTCTTCGACGATACTATCACTTGTTTTCAGTGAAAACTTCGAATGGATCTATTCCAAAGATAGGACAGGACACCTACGTACGTTATCTTACCTTTTCTTAACGCGTTACCATTAAACCGTAGTACAATGCAGAAATTTGTTGATGTGCCTTGATTTTGACTTTTGCATCTAGGTGAAATGAGGCATCAAGTATACTATACCATCTGGATTGCATCTAATGTGTTGCATCAAGTGGTTATAGACGTTACATTTGATAGTTGGATAATAATGCCATGACTCTGTGGAGACAAAGATTTTAGAATGCATAATACGATATATTATCTCGTGGAAAAAGTTCTAATCAATGCAAAGTAATGTATGTGTTACACAACAAGCTCTTTTACCAAACTTGTTATGACCTCCCTCACACTCTAGCACTCATGGAATAATATTTAAAGGAAGGAAGATTTTTGATCTTGTTGCTCTCAATTTCTTTTACTCATTTGTTTGTATTTAACATGAAAAATGAGATTAAACAGAGATATAAAGATTTTTAACCTGGTTCGATCTATCGGTGTAATGGATTCTACATCCGTGACCAGATCAATTCTGACAATTCACTAAGAAAAAATAGTACAGCTCATGATCGGGCTCATTGTTACAACAATGGAGTCAAAGCACTCATAGTGAACCAGCTCAAGGGAGCTGATTAAAGAAGAAGAAGTTAGGGATTTTAGTATTTATACCCAAAAACCTTTGTGTTTACAAATATATACACTTTGCTCACCAAAGATATAACCAAGGTATATCAACAGTATGATTTACAAATAAATTAAAGGTCTTACTTCTGTTTAGTATTTATACAACTCACCAACTCACTTCAAAAAATAGATTGCATGCCGGACTAAGAGCACATTTAACCCTAGCCCACAAAGGGCTCTTAACATTTTTTTTTTTTTGGATTTTAAAAAAAAAAAAAAAAAAAAGATAAACGAATCGCGGGCCGCCACGTGTTGGTGGGGCCCGCGAATAGTGCAAGAGCCTTGCAAAAATCACCTCTTAGACCATGTTTATCAGCGTCTCTTAGAATGAGGTTCTTAACTTAATTTGACTCTTTTTTTTTTTTTTTTTTTTTTTTTAAATTTTTTTGTTAAGAGACGGCTCTTAAGACTCTTATTTAAGAGACGTCTCTTAGGTTTTCTTAGTTAAAAGTTAAGAAACGTAATTTAGAAAAGTTAAGGACCTCTGCTAAGAGACCCCCAATGTACATGCTCTTAGGGAAGAGGTTTAAGAGGCAACTCTTAATTTGTTGTGGACCCCACATCATATTTAATTAGTTTTTTTTTAAGAACCATGGCTAAGAGCCATGGTTAATCATGCTCTAAGACCATGTTTAACCCGGTCTCTTAGGAGTGAAATTCTTAACTTGATTTGACTATTTTTTTAACACTTCGGGTAAAAGACATCTCTTATATCTTTATTTAAAAGACGATTCTTAAGTGTTCGTATTTAAAAATTAAGAAACATTTTTTAACAAAACCTAAAAACCTCATGTTAAGACATGCATTAAATATGCCTTAGATCAACAAAGTAAATTAATATAAAGTATTTCCACTAATAATCTTGATTATTGGGTTAAAGATTTTCTACATTCCCTAGGGCATTCTCTTCTACGAAGGTTTAGAATCAAATACAATAAGGGAATTAAGTACTAACCTGACCCAAACATAGTATCAAAGGCCGTACGTCTATATTGGTGTCTCGTTTAAAAATATCATCCGATCCCCCTTCTTCGTATAAAAAAATGCTGGAAAGTTTCAAGTACTCATCTTTTTTGCAACTTGTGAATATATTCATTTATTTCAATTCGATTTCGTGTTTTGTTATTTTCCTTCTCTTGAGACGAGCGGAAACTTGGGGGAAGAGGTCCAATCAAATTAGAGGAATGGGGCGTGAAGGATCTCAAAGCACAGAAAAAATATTCTATTTTCTTCAATCAGAAGAAAAGAAACTTGG
This sequence comes from Moricandia arvensis, assembly GCA_905132765.1. Lineage (NCBI taxonomy): Eukaryota > Viridiplantae > Streptophyta > Magnoliopsida > Brassicales > Brassicaceae > Moricandia > Moricandia arvensis. Next base: position 53,356 of record CAJHQP010002913.1, on the reverse strand, counting down.
GTATATAATAAAACAATGAAATATAACGACAGGAAACTTCTACTATTTTGTAGATAGAAATGGTTGCATTAAAGTTTAAAAACCACTTGGGTATATGATAAACCAAATGAAATCAGTTTAAATATTTTTTTATATTCTTAAGAGATCACTTGGAACCCCAAAGAAACACATATCGTGACTCTCGTGATGTAAAAAGACATGCAACTTGCTCTCTTCTCTATTATCTACTATTGTTGGAAGACGCATAAAGAAACGAGGTGGAGAATTTAAAAACGTTGCAACTTGCATTCCTTTTATTAAGCGATAAACTAATAAAACAGGTTGGCTTGTCCACTTGCAATTTTTTAATTTCATTTTTTTTTCATCAACATGTTCATCACCATTTTATATACAAATATATCTATGCCTGGATGGATTTATGTATGTATTTTGTTCATTTTAATTTTACCCTTTAGCCTAAAAGTTTCAACTATTTCCACGCTTCAATGTTAATTCATAAAATATATGACAAAGAAATGTTTAAGATTCTAAAGAAATCTAACTAATTGTTGCATTGTTTTTTTTTTAACTAGAAAACTTAGATATCAATCTACCTCAAAAAAAAAAAAAGATATCAATCTACCTTTTAGTTATTATGAAACAGTAAAAAGGTACATGATGCATGATGCATGATGCATGAGAGATTAATTCACTAATGTACTTTTCACACAACAAGCCGGCAAAAACATAGATCACACGACGGCTTAAAAAACAACAAAACGAAAACGTCGGATCTAACTAAACTACTCAAAGACGACCGACCAAACACTCATCACATGGACGACTCCTTCTTCACCTTCTCCGCAGAACTCTCAGCTATCTTAGCAAGTGACTGGAGATTGCACCTTACTATAACGTCCACAAAGTCGCATGTCTCTTCCTTCGTGTTCCCTTGAGGCACATCAACGACGTAAGACTCCACAACAACGGTGGTCCCGGAGACTGGAGAAGAGTGAAGAGTCGTGACGGATCTGTAGTTAGATAGCCTATGGTCACCACCCACAACGCTGAAGCTTATAACGTGACGCTCGTCATCAAGAATGTCAAGACGCTCGGTGGAGCTCGCGGCGGGTAGGCCAGAGACTACGTGGACTTGACGTAGGCTACCAACGTGACCACCGTCTCCGCCTATGACGCTGCAGCTTTTGAGGAAGTGTTTGTAAGCTTGAGGGTTGTCGAAGCGTCTGACTACGGACCATACGGTGGATATAGGAGCGGAGATCTCTTGGATGACAGCGGAGCAACACTGGCTAGGACCAACCTCGTGCGTGTGGAAACGAGCTGCGGTTGTGTCGCGTGAGAGAGAAGGAAAACGTTTTTGGAAAGAAGCGATCATCATTGGTATCTGGACGGTGTCTCCGTTTGATACGGAGGCGGAAGAAGGTCGGTGAAGGGCTAGCATGTTGATATGAGTTATGTTGATGATAGATATTCTTGTTTTGTATAATCTTGATGAATCTTTGATAACGTTCTTTAGGGTTAAGGGGAAAAAATGGAGGATTGAAGAGGAAGATGATGTGAGTATATAAAATAAGGAAGCAAAATCAACTTTAAAAGCGACTTGTGAAAAGTTTGGATTTGAGAGAGAGTTTTTAATGCAGAACTCATGTGATGAGTGGTGAGAGCATCCCCATCAGTGAACCTGATGGGGAGAGGTTCATAGGAAAAAAAAATATTTTTTTTTTATTTTTTACTTTTTTTGAAAAAAAAAAAAAATTGGCGAATCACATCCCGCCACGTGGCAAACCCGTGATGAACCGGGTTCACCACGACGAACCCACGCGCGCCGGGTTCATCACTGTTCCTCTCGAAAAACGTGTGAACCCTCCCTTAGATCCCCTAATGGGGCTGCTCTGATAACGTAAACTAAAAACATAGCAAGTTGCTCTTTGTTAATTTACAGATATGCCCCTGGCCATTTGTTGACTTGACTAGTCGGTTTTGATATCTAAAAAATCAAATCCCTCAAAAAGATTTTTTATTGTTTATCGCAAAAATAAAATGACTATAATATATTTTTTATTTTAAAGGTTTTAATATCTTTTTTTTTTTTTAAATTAAACATTATTTCCTAAATTTCACTCCATAACTCTACATTTTAAATATAGATTAGTTAACCCAAATGGTATAAATATATATATTTACATTTTTATAAAATCTATTTTAATCATTTTTTCCTTAAAAGCTATTTTGGTGACAAAAATATTTTTAATTCTTTCTTGTATTCTATCTAAAATTGGCAATGGACCATAATTCCCATTTGGAGTATTTATTAAATTTAATGCACAACATTTAAAAATTTGTGTTACATTTTATCTTTTGAAGTATTGATGATGGAACAAGTTTTCTAGGAAAATCCTTGCATTGCTTTGATTATCATGTACTATGCAATATACAAAAGCATCTTTATCTCGTCCATTTTACTTCACGAGAAAGGATATGCACTATTAGACCCATTTCACATATCATGTGATGCACCAAATAGGGAGAGAGAGTTCGTCTAAATTTTGCTACATGAAGATGATTGAGATGTGGGCAAGAGCAACTTTTAAGTAAATCATATCATATATGTTTAATATGGTTAACGTGACCATGAATCCATGATGTATCAGATTTTTTCATATTGATGCTATGAAGTACGAGAGGTTCCAATAGGTAACTTCAGTTCCAGATCATTTCAACAAGAATTGATGCTAACACACAATAACTAAAAGTAATAATGTAAACACCCTGGAAACTTAATACTATGTGAAAATAATTTTGAAACGTGATAACACTTAATAAGCTTTGCCTATGGACTCCTTGAAACGTGATGAAAGGCATTTTTATATAACTTTTTTTTGTGGGGAATGGTCAAGGTGACCTTTGAGCGTGTTTGACTATTTCTTTGATTAGTACAAAACATTTTAAAGAACACGGCAAGATGAAGCGAAACTCTTGTCGTTTCATGAATTGAACGGCGAACGTTGTGCTGTTTTAGTTGTTCCGTGTGTACAAATATAGTCTTCATCATACGCGTCAAAGTAGAACGCCAGAGCAAGCCATCGTCTTCTCTCTCCTTCGGCGGATTATTACAACAGGAGAGGGGGAGATGGATCAGATAATGAACAAGGTGGGCTCTTATTGGTTAGGACAAAAGGCAAACAAAGAGTTCAACTCCGTCGGTGACGACTTCAATGTATCCTTCCCTATCTCTTTCCTTAATTTGCTTTTAGTAGTTTCAGTTTATCTTTACATAATCGAAAAACTTGTTGTGTGTTTGATCTAAAGCTCGCTTCTTTTTCATTACTTGGTACCTTAACTGAAAACCCTTGTAGAAGATACTTGAGTTACTATATAGATAGAAGAAGATTGTTTATTTGAAAAAAAATGTTTATTGCTTTTGAGTCCCTATTTTCTCTAAGTACACAAAGTGTCCTGAGTTTGATGTTTTTTTTTTTCTTGCAGTCATTGTCTAGCAGTATTGAAGGAGGTACCAAGTGGTTGGTCAACAAACTCAAAGGTTTGTTATTTTTATAACTTCTTCAAATGGTTGTTTCAGACATGGTGAACACATTATCTAGTTCAAAACTCAGTGCTATGATGTGACACGCTTCACTTCTTGTAGTATATGTCAAAGTAGCATTGCCTGTTGACAATTTGTCTTGTTCTGAATAGGAAAGATGCAGAAGCCATTGCCTGAGTTGCTGAAGGAGTTTGGTTTACCTGTTGGGATCTTTCCACAGGACGCCACAAACTACGAGTTCAACGAAGAGACGGGTAAGTTGACTGTCTTCATCCCTGAGACCTGCGAGGTTGGGTACAGAGATTCATCGGTTCTGCGGTTTTCGACAACAGTAACTGGTTACCTGGAGAAAGGGAAGCTAGCTGAAGTGGAAGGCTTGAAAACTAAAGTGATGATTTGGGTGAAAGTTACTTGTATCTCAGCAGATGCATCAAAGGTATACTTCACGGCTGGGATGAAGAAAAGCAGGAGCAGAGATGCTTATGAGGTTATACGGCCTGGTGTTATTGTTGATAAATTTTAATGGATCAGTAATGGTACGAATAATACAAGCAAACGTTTCCAAGTTAGTTTGTGTATGTATGCTTTTAACACCTTGTGTTAAAACTAGACCTGATGAAGCAAACCTAATACTTGATTTATAAGAATGTTGCTACTTTAATTGTGTTCCAGTAAACAGAGATCAATGACAGATAATAAACTTTAGATTACTCTTTATACATTTCAGAAAACATATAAGCAAATATATATTGTGAGTAAAGGTAAGAGTTTAGTGTTGGTGATGGAATAGTATGAATGAAGAATTTGGAAGCTGCATAAGCTTCAGTAGAATTGTAAATATCCTCAAAGTGATAATACCATAAAGGTCCAATAGAAAATAGGTCATAGACTAAGAGATACCAACAAAGGCATACAAGTCTAAGAATAAGGAACTCATTAGCAAGAAGCAAAATAACAGAACATAGGTTTTCTGAAACAGAGGAAAAAACACAGTTTTAAGCAGCTAGTTGAGCAGAGAGCCTCTTCCTAGCTTCCTCAATGATGGTAAGCTTAATACCTTTACCCTTTGGAAGAGACACCCATGGCTTTGTTCCTTTCCCAAGAGTGAACACATTCCCTAACCTCGTTGCAAACTCATGTCCAGTAGAGTCTTGAATGTGGATGGTCTCAAAGCTTCCCTTATGTTTCTCACGGTTCTTGATCACACCAACACGCCCTCTGTTTCTTCCTCCAGTCACCATCACAACATTCCCAACATCAAACTTGATAAACTCCACAATCTTGTTCTCTTCCAGGTCGAGCTTGATGGTGTCGTTAGGCTTGATGAACGGGTCAGGGTAACGGATGGTGCGACCATCGTATGTGTTCAGGTAAGGGATTCCCTTCTGACCACACTGGATGGTTCTCACTTTGCACAGCTTATACTACACAATGAATGACAAACAAGAAAACATGTTATAGATTACATACAATGAACTGTAATCAAGTAAATGAACATGCAAGAGATCCAAACCTTTGCTTCCTCATCCCTGATGGAGTGAAGACGGAAGCGTCCTTTGGTGTCATAAAGCAGACGGAAGTTCTCATTTGTCTTTGGGATAGACACAACATCCATGAAACCAGCAGGGTATGTCTTGTCAGTTCTGACTTTCCCATCAACTTGAATATGCCTTTGCATCAAAATTGAGATCACTTCACGGTAAGTGAGAGCATACTTCAATCTATTACGGATGATAAGAACAAGGGGAAGACACTCCCTAGACTTGTGTGGTCCAGAAGATGGCTTGGGAGCAAAGGCACCACCAAGTTTGTCAAGCATCCAATGCTTGGGGGCATTAAGCCTCTTTAGATGTTTCTTCAATCCCCTTGCCTGCAAATAAAAATGAAAACCCATTTGAAATGTATCTTCATAAAAGCTTAAAGTCTCGTTCTTTCACACAAAGGTTTGACATTTAAACATCATTCAAAGAAGTTCAAGTCATAGAACAGAGGATAACAGAGTCGAAGCTACTAAAAACACAAGCCAGTGTTTCTCAAGGAGTAAATAACAGCTTGGTGATCACTATGAATAGCAAAACAAGACATGTTAAAGAGCGACGAAGCTAGAGTGGGAGGAGGATGACGAACCATGTTTGCAGAAGGTGAATCTCCGACGGCTCAAGCAGCCCGTTCACTCTGCGTTCACCTTTCTTATCTACGTGAGAGTATGGTGAGCCCTAATTACTTAAAAGCCCAAATCTAAATGGGCCGAGAATCGACTTCATTAACTTGGTCGTCTTCTTCACTCTTTTTAAACGGTAAATTGCGATTGGGATTGAATACAGAATAAGCAAGTTGGTCCAGGCCCATTACGTTTGGCATAAAATTTTCTCCGCACCTGCAAGTCGGCCAATAATCCAATCTGAATCCAAACAAAAATTTATAAATATCTAAATGAAATTAAAATAGTTTCAATAAACTTGAACGAATATCTGAATGTTCCTCCTAATTTCTAATATCTTGTTTTTGTATGAAAAAGATAACATTTTATTTATTAACATGCCTAACATTTTTTAGTTAACAGAATTTTATTGATACTATCACTGAACTTAAATGTTTTAGTCAACCGAAATTGAATATATTTTATTTATAACCGAATTAAATATTTTTAGTCAATTGAGTTACATTTACGTTATGTTTTAGTGATAGCTAACATACATATAAAAACAACAATATTTTATATTAAAATATTAATAATTAAAAATATAATTATTGGAAGTTTGAATAATACACTTAAACTAGGTATCAATCCTTGTCCAGTGTGTAATAAGATAATTATAAAATATTTAGTAAATATATAACTTTTTGAATAATATATATATATATAATCTATTTAAATGATTTGATCAATCTAAAATTGTAAAAAGTATTTATGTTTATCAATTCAAATATGACACATATTTTAAATTTTTCAAAATTAAAATATTTATACAATTATATATGGTATATAGTTTAATTTAAATAATATAAAAATATATTTTAATAGTAATATATTTTAAATAGAACTATACTCATATGTTTTATGATCATTTTATCTTTTTATAACAAAAATAAATTAAACCATTGATCACATTGAGACCTTAACAATTTTAATAAGTAATAATCTATTAAAAATTAAAATTATAAAAAAATCCTAAATTTTATTATATGATTAATGGGATAGTTTAATTTTTAATAATATAAAATTAAATAAGAATAATTATCAAATCTTTGTTATTAAAATCATTAACTATTATATATTCATTAGGTAAGATTGACTGATAATTAAAAAATTGATAAGAGTTGACCAAGAAAAAAATCAACTTTAATAAGAAAGTCCAAGTAAACAATAAGAAAATCCTTAATGTGAGATTATACACCACACTTTTACTAAAGAGATAAGAGGTGAATTAATTTGGTGATTAATGAATTGATTTGTTGTTGACTCCAATTGATCTATAAATAACGGTCAATATCGATGGAGAAATACAAGTAAAACTTAACAATGGATTTACGTCTAGTGCTCGTTATATTTTCACATGTGCTTTTCACGCAAATGGCCGCAGGAAACGTTGATGTAAGATTTAAATTATTCTTTCTAGTCTAGTCTACTTTGCTTTCCATTTAGTATTTGATCTTTTAAGAAAACATATTTTTTCTTGTATTCATCAATATTACAGGAGTTTGATTGTATTGATATATACAAACAACCCGCTTTCCAACATCCATTGTTGAAACACCACAAGATTCCGGTATGATAGTGACTTTAATTCAATCAACATGAAATAATTTTAATTAGGAATATTTTGATCTATGTTTTCCTCGTAATTAATCTTGTTTTTTGTTATGTTACAGGAAAAATTCATTTCAAATGAAAGCTTTGATAGGGAAAATAAATACAAAACAAATGATCAAATGTGTCCAAAAGGAACCGTGGCAATCTTAAGACAAAGAAGTGGAACTGAGACCCTTCATCTCGACACAGTCGATCATCCCGGCAACCATGTAACCATCCCATGTATATATAAAATGTTAATTCAAACTATTCAACGTGTTATGAAACATGCAATATATATATGACTTTTTTATATATTCTTGTATAGTTTGCAGTAATGGAAACTATTCCGGATGGGAGCATCTATCTAGGAGCACAAGCTGACATAAGTATTCACAACCTAACGTTACGAAATAACCAATTAAGTAAAGGTCAAATTTGGTTTGAGAATGGACCTCCTGGCGAACTCAATAGCATACAAGCTGGCTGGGCGGTACGTTATAGACCTTATACATACATAATACACATGCAATGGAACCAAATCACCACATCTCATCTCATAACATATTTCACGTAGGTGCATCCAAGAGTGTATGGAGACAGTGCCACACGATTTACTATTTATTGGACCGTGAGTAAACTAATACTTTTTGTATATAACCATACTCTTTATTTCTTCTTACATAATAGTATTGATAATATAGTGTATTAATTTGTCTTTCATTTATTAGGCAGATGGATATAAAACCACTGGATGCTATAATACAGATTGTCCTGGCTTTGTTATTGTAACTCGAAAACCCGCCATTGGAAGCATTTTTAAACTATCCTCTGTGTATGGTGGTGACAAAACAGTTATTTTCACACCACAAATTTTCCAGGTAAACTTTTATTTACAATATTCTACATGCATGTTATTTGACATTAGTTTTGGGGATGAAAGTATATAGCATACAGTTTCTAACAAATACTTCTTAACTGATTTCTTTTCTTTCCGATATGCTCTATAGACCGATCCAGTCGATCTTCAGGAGAATGGACTTGGTGCTATTAACATTTTTTCTGGCTTCAATACTTATGTAGGATAGCTTTTCTGGAGGCTGGAATTTGAGAGTAGATGACGAGATGATTGGATACTGGCCCAAAGAGCTATTTACACACTTGAAAGGAGGAGCTTCTCGGGTGCGTTTTGGAGGAAACACATATATGTCTCCAGATGGGATTAGTCCTCCAATGGGGAATGGTCATTTTCCGGTTGATGACTTTCAAAGGAGTGCGAGTTTTGTTAATGTGAAACTTACGAATCAGAAGTATAAGCCAATCGATGCTACAGGAATAAAAAGGAATGCAGATTCTAAGTGTTTTAGACTATTGGACCGTGGTTACACCAAGGAGAACGGGAAGTCCTTTTCTTTTGGAGGACCAGGTGGAAGATGCGGTTTTTGATGATTCTATCTACATATGTACTGACCAAGACTATCAAATTTACAAAATAAATACAGACTATTCTTAGAATGTCGAGGAGAAAACGTGTAGGGCAACACCCGAAGCGGACTGGATCGAGATCATTCATCGTTTGTTCGTAGTCTCTCGGCGCTTCTTGAGGGCTTATCTCGGCGCTTCTTGAGGCTTATCTCGGCGTTTCTCTCCACGGTTCTCTCGTGACTTCTCTCGGCGGTGCTCTCCACTGTTGTCTCGGCGTTTCTCTCCACGGTTATCTCGAGGCTTCTCTCGGCGGTGCTCTCCACGGTTCTCTTGGCGGTTCTCTCGGCGGTGCTCCTCTCTTATCTTATATATATATATATATGTTACTAGTTATTTTTAAAAAAAATTTTACCTAAAGACCAAGTATTGTCCCACCAATAAACACCATTTCAGCAAATTGTCCTTACAAATGTCCTAAACTAAAAATAAGAATAAAAAATTCTAAGGACACCATCCTAAGGACAATGGATAATGATGCCCTTATACCCTAATATAAACTTAGAAAAAAAAATTGTCACCAATATAGTTTTTCAGGAAAGAAAAAGATTAAAATAAACTTTATTAAAGAGTATAGATATATATTCATACCATTGGATTAACTAATTTACTTTTAGTGTTAAAAGTTATGGGGTGTAGTTTTGGATGTGAAGTTTAAAACCAAAAAAAAAAAAAAAATATTAAAATTTTTAAATAAACAAATCCATTTTAATAATTTTTTGAGATTTATTTTTGTAACAAAAATTTCAAAATTTTTATTTTGAGAGATTTAACCTTTTCAATATTATGAATCACTTATATGTATCATGTTACGAATGAGAGTCAATACAAAACAAACATGAGAAGATTGAAGTTAGATATACAATTGCACTTAAAAGAAGAAAGGAGGATCACATCAGATGAGAATCAAACACAATACCCAAGACAGAACAATATTTGATCAAAAAAAAAGGACAGAACACTCTGCACTATATTATACTAATCTTATCCAGTCATCATCAAAACCAGAATCAATCACAAAACCACAAAGTATAAAGTTTATATTTACAATCTATGTTGCGGCTCCTTTGGTTTGTTCCAAGTTCCCTTTTATCAAAACTTCTTAATTACAGAAGAACCAAGCTTTTTCCATTGGAGTGTTACAGAATGGGTGTGAAACGGCTTTATAAGCAGACAAGTGCACCTCTGTTTTCATAGGGAAAGAAGCTCTCTCGCCCTAGTGTAGGAGATAAATAAGATTGCAGATGGTTTTGTCTATGGTTGTGGTTCACGTGCTTTGTTATAAAGGTCTATGGTATCTGTGTGGTTCGGATCAAGACTCAGAGCTGCTTCACAGTCTCTGATAGCCTCTGCGGACTCATGCATTGAATCATAGAATGCTGCCCTTAGATGTAACAGTTGGAGGTCAGGTTTAAAGGCTATGGCTCTTGATAGCTCCTCAATGGCTTCGGTTTCTTTATGGTCATCCATTAGAACTGCGGCTCTGTATCGGTAAGGGTAAGTTCTCAGAGGATCTAACAGTGTGGCCATCCCTAGGTCGCTCTGTGCCATCTCTCGGTCACAATATTCTGAGCGCTTCTCAAAGGCAGATGCATTGTTCTGAGCTTTCTCTATCAACTTTGTCATCTCATCGTAAGCAGCTCTCCTTTGGTTTTTCAGATGGTACACACGAGCTAGGCCTTGGTGAGCTCTTGTGTGCTTGATGTTTAATGCGTTCGTATAGCAATCAGCTGCGAGATCCAGCTTATAACAGTCAACATATACACTTCCCAAGTTGTTCAAAGCCTGCAAAATACAACCAACTCTTCATGATATTGCACCAGAAGATGATAAAGTATATTTTTAATAAATGGAAACAGTTAGTTTTCACTTACTTGCCCCTTACGAAGACCATCTGATGGACACCGGAGTGCTTCTTCAAGGAGCTGGATCACATACTTTGACGACTCATGGTCAAGCGTGGAGTCTGCAAGAGCATAAGCTTTGAGGAAATATGCTTCAAAGGATCTTTGTTTGGAAATAGATTCTTCAGCCTTGGCAAGAGCTTCCTCACGGTGGCCGGTGTCATACAGTATCCATCCTTCATACACGAGTCTCTCATGCTCTGACTTTGAATGGTTTCGAGCCAGCCTAAGGCTACGCATTGCTGCCTTTTGACAATTTAACCTGAAATATCTAACAATCATATCAAACCAACACATCATCAATTGTCTCACTGAAACCACTTCAAGAGGATATACCTTAAGAGAAGAAGAGACTGTCTGAAACGCAAAAGGCTCTTCCCTGGATCATTAGCCAACATATGATGAACAACAGCTAGAGATCCAATATCATCAACAGATGACCAACGATCATAAAGCTGCATCCAGCAATCAGCTTGGTTCCATTGCTGGACCAGAGGACGGAGGAGTTCCACCATATGATCGCCATGAATCTTCTTGTTAAACATCAAGAAGTTCGGCTCCAGTGTCAAAAGCGCTCGGATATCTTTCAAAGCACCCTCATAGTCCTCCATAGCTATAGAAATCCATGCTCGCATCTCTAAGCAGTCAGGAGAGACCTTAAACCCCATGATCTTGTTCAGTTCCGCAACCGCAGCATCAAAATGACTCTCCTCGACCAATGACACTGCCCTGAACTTGTAAGGGAAAGTCAAAGTTGGGTCCAAATCGGTTGCAATGTTCACATCCAGCAGCTTCTCTTTACCGCTGCAATACAAGGACCTCTCCTGGTGCATCCATCCAGTAGCTGAACAATCCGAGATCAGCGAGTTCATGATCTTATAAGCCGAGTATCTATGTCCACGCTTAAACTTAGACCTGGCTACACCAACAAGGGAGTACACATGACCTGCCTCGACCGCAGAGCTAAACCATCTCTGCGCATCTTTATACTCTTTCCTCTCAAGCATCACAACACCTAACTGGTGACAGGCGAGCTGTTTCTGCCAAGTCTCGACCGCACATTCAACCAAACATTCCAAAACCATTACAGTTGTGTTTGATTTCATATCATCTTCCATAGCGACCTGGCTTAAGAAAAGGTACAATACAAACGAAGCATGCCCAACTAAAGCAAGTCTTTCACGTCCCTCAACACTACAAAAGATCTTCACAAAATTCGGATTATGCAACGAGTTAGGCAACTCTCGAAGAAAAACCTGAAGACAAGCAGCCACAAGAAGGTACGCAGCCTCCTCCAATCCATACTCAATCAACAACAACGCATCATCGAGATTACTAACAAGACGAGCCAAATGCAAATCACAAGCTGACTTCAACTCATCGCAACAGAACCTATTCGCTAATGTGAGTAGCTCCAAGACAACATTAGAAGGAAAGATCTCAACTTTACCAACCCTACTGAAAACCTCTGCAGCTCTCATCCCTTCCACGGAGATTCCGTTCTGCGTGAAGTTGATCGTGCTACATCTCATCTCTCTAAACCCACCGTACAACATAGCCTTAAAGGGTCTAGACAAAGACGCAAACTTGTACCTCACGCAACGAACTTCCTCATCACCTATACAAAAAGACATGTCATAATCCACCTCAGACGTTGAACACTCTGAAACATCATCTCCACCGTTGGTTCTACTCTCAAACAGAGGCAATGATCGTAAACGGATTCCGGGTCGTACCCGGAAACGAGAGTAGCTTTAGGGCACTCAAGATTCCTTCCGCAGCAATCCATGGAACTAGTCCCTATAAGCTCATCTTCCCTCCTCTCATACCTAAGCCAAGAAGCTAAAACAATTTTTGTATGAACGTTAACGGCGTGTTGCCTAGCTGACCGGAGACTCCGCCGGAAAAGCTTCGGATCCGATAACCCTCGGAAGATCACGCATTGCTCTAAAAAAGCTTCGGACTTTTTGAGCTCTGAGCAATTCTCTATCCGACGGTAGACTCCGGCGAGCTTCTCGATCAAATCAACGAACTTTAGAGAAGGATCGATCTGAGGCTCGAGGAGATCAGAGACGGGGAGGCCGTGAGGGAGGAGAGAGTCTAATGAAACGACGGCGTTTGATTGGTTAGGAGGTGGGTAGGTTCGGGAGGGTTTGGAGTTGACACGGAGGTGGTCTTGGAGATGATGTAATAGCTTTTCACGGAGGCCGGTGGACGGAGGAGGTGGCGGAGGAGGAGGAGAGGAGGAAGGGTTGAGAGCGTAGACCTGTGTGCCTTTACATCCTTCGATAAGCTTTAAACTTCGCATCGTTGTGAAGAGATTAGGCTGCATCGTTCGTAAAGGTTCGGACTTTGGATGATTTGTGAATTGGGTTCTCCGCAAAGATGAACACTTTGGAGATTTTTGATTCAATGGGTGAACCGGGAAATTAGAGATGTTAACCGGAAAGTTTTATATGCTTTGATTCTGATTCTTTGTGTTCTGGGAAAACGTGTTTTGGTACTCTTTAACTTTCATCAATTTCGATTTTTTTTGTTGATTCCCACTTTTTTTTGTTTGATTTCACCCCGTAAAAGTAGAGAGATTGTAATTGGAGGAAAGGAATGATCTTTCTCCTCTCTCTCTCTCTCTCTTTAGCTTTTGGTTTCTTGTTTTTTTTGTTTGTTTTCCTTTCTGTTTTCATAGAGACATTCATATGCTGTCTAATAATGTTTGTGTGTATGTCATTTTGGTGTATCTTTTATTTGGGGGTTTTTGTCTTGTTATTTCCCGTTGTGTGATACTCATTGGTTTATTATAGGTGGAAATAAAACCAGAGTGCAGACAGAATCTTTGATGCTTGTTTGTTTTGACTTAGATGCGTGTTCATTAAAGAGATGTTGATCTAGAAGAGGGGAGAACGTGGAAGCTTTATGATAAAAAAAATGGATTGGGCCTGAACTGGCCCAAGTGAAGAAAGCTTTAACAAGATGAAAGACTCTTCAAATGGATTGGGTCTCAAGTTTCAGAGGAGGAAATAGAAGTAATTGTTTTCTACTTTTAAACCTTACCTTTTTGTAATTGACTAAGCTAACTAGAGATGTACAACTATATAGAATACCATCAATCTTCTATGATAATTTACCAATCACTGGAGGTTTCAATGATTCCTTTAGGCTAAAAAACACAGTCACTACAAACAACTAGGATATCAATTGTCAACGAACCCATCTATTACAATGTTTTAACCAAAGTTCTTTGTGTTACAATTTTGTTGGATGCACTGACAACAAATTTTCTAGTTTTTAATTTAGATCGCATGTCTCACGCCATTTCATAGAGTTTAGGCTAAGGCTTTCAATTGTTTATTCATGTGATACTACAAAATAGGTTGTTAATGAACTAAAACATGAAGGATTATAAGAATAAAACGATATGGAGACGTAATTAGACAGGTGAAATGTAAACATCAAGAACGTATGTGACAAGAATAATAGAATTTCATACTCGGATGAGAATATAGAAATTTAAAACTTCTTCAAACCGGTCACATAAACAAAGTATCTTTCCATATCGATTTTCGGTTTGGTAGTGAAAATAGGAGATAACTTAAGATGAAGATGAATACTTTTCTTATTGATTCAAGCTTAATTTCCCAGACTTACAAACGTGTGCTCTTATAGAGATTACAAATGAAGGATCTAATGACAAGTGTAAAGATCCTAGCTTATAGCTAAGGTTCCCAACGGCTTGAATCTGTTGTGGATAGGCACCACGCTCTTTGTACAATTCATGGTGAGCTTCCGCGAATCTTCCTTCGAGCCAGCTGCGTTACCTTTGACTGTTTTGTCGTTTCTGCTTTGACAAGGCGACCGTTGAGCAGAGGTTTGATTTTGGCGTGTTTCTTCTTTGGGCTTACATTGCATCCGGCCCAATGACTCGTGTTGTCTAGCATTTTGGGCTTCTGTCTTAACATTCCCCCTCAAACTTGGAGTAGGTGGTTTTGCTACGCCAAGTTTGTCTCTCAAGGAAGTGAACGCAGCTATAGGTAAGGATTTGGTAAAGATGTCAGCCAGCTGAAGTGTTCCCGGAATGTGATTAACGACCAGTGTGCCAAGAGCAACTCTTTCCCTGACATAATGATGATCCAACTCAAAGTGTTTGGTCTTAGAGTGAAAGGAAGGATTGGCGGACAGCATTACTGCACTTAAATTATCACACAGCAGTTCAGGCGTAACTGGGGTTGAGACGCCGAGCTCTCGAAGAACATGACTGATCCATGTGATTTCAGAGGCAGTCTCAGAGAGTGTTCTATATTCTGCTTCAGTGGAGCTTTTAGATACTGTGGGATGCTTCCTTGAACTCCAAGAAATGAGATTCTTACCCAAAAAAGTGCAAAAACCGCCAGTTGATCGTCTGGTTACCTTGCATCCGGCCCAATCACTATCACTGTAGGCATTCAGGACACAACTAGAGCTTCTGGAAAATGTCAGCCCCATTGTCACAGTTCCTTTAATGTAACGCAGGATACGTTTGAGGAGATGAAAGTCTGAGACAGTGGGACTGTGCATTTTTGATGTTCTGCGTTTTACCACAGGCCAATTAACCTAAGTGCACGCTACCACAATCGAATGGTATATCGATGCAGCACTTTAGGATCGAATCCACAGAGAACTAGTGATCTATAACACTAAGAATACACAAAATTTCCTAATCTAAGCAAACAAGGGAAGATTGATGAATTGTAACAAACTAAACTCCTAGAATTATGAACAATGTGATCTCAAATTCAAACAAGAAACAAGTGCAAGAATCAAACTTTAAATCAATAGCTAAGGATAGATCCATGGGTAAGATCATCGATATCGGGTGATCAAGATTCAATCTAGGATGCTCAAACAAAACAATCAACAAGTCTATAGGTCTAAATCTCGTTCAAATAGACTAATCCACTCCCGTGACAATAGCCCCTATGCTAATCATGAATTAGACATCAACTCCCGTTGGCCTTACCCAATCAAGCATGCATAAAACACAAGTCTACTAACCACTAAACATCTTGACAACAACTCCCGTTGGCCAAGCATGTATAGGACAATACTAGGTTGTTCAAGCATTTCATCGAACACCTTCCGGGCGTGAAACTACTTATGATCTAGATTAGATTTCCCAACCTTAACCTAGCATTAAAATCACCTAATAAGCCATAGAACAAAGTTAATCAAGCAAGAATCATCCTAAACATTCACCTAATCACCCTAATCTACTTAACCCATGAATCTAAGAATGTTTACTCAATAAACTCCATGATAAACCTTAAATCTATGTGAGATTCAAGGTTAATCATGTAAGAGAAACAAGATAAGATGAAGTACTTCCTTAGAAATCAACAAAGATTCAAGCTTTTACAATCCAAAATAAGTTCTTTTGAGAGAAAATGAGATATCTTAGGGTTTTGGGGGTCTAAAACTATATGTAAGAAGGCAAAACTCGAGCTGGTTCGATCCCATAAACCAAAGTTTAACTGGAATAAACCGGTCAATAGTGACTTTTGTGCCTTGTAGCGGCCACTGCATCCAGCTACACCATCCAGATATGGAGCAGGGGATCGAGTTTCAAAGCCAGCGGCCAAGCAACGCCGCTACGTCGAGCCGCTACGACGCTTCACGCCACCAAGCTTCATCTCGTGCTTCGTCTTTGTGGTTTGATCTGAACCGTGCCTGAAACAACCCTCACCGCCGCGAAGCCTCACGCCCTCAAGCTTCATCCGTGGCTTCATGTCTCCATCTCCTCCACGGGATCTCTCGTTCAAGTCTCTCGGCATGCCAAGCTCCTCCATCGTGTCTGGGTCGAGCCCGTGCTCCTCCGCCGTCTGGAACCGCTGGCTCGAGCTTCGTCGTCACGTCACCGTCGAAGAAGAAAGCTTCGTGGATCTCCCATGGTGGACTTTGCTCATTTTGCATTACAGGTCCTTCCATTTTCGGCTAATTACCATTTGACCCCAAAACTTTCATATAATGCAATTTAACCCTTGATTTTCGCCTTAAACTTCCAATTGTGCAATCCAAACCCTGTCAAATGTAATTATGCATGCAAATGCAATATAAAGACCTAAATGCAACCTAAAATGATGATAATAAACTAAATTATGAATCTAAAACTTAACAAAAGCAAGAGATATCAACTCCCCCAAACTTGCTCTTTACTTGTCCACAAGTAAACTTTCAAGAACAAGATGAGGAAATATCTAAAAATGGGAGCTAGTGACTAAAAGAGACACTTTCTAGCCTTCAACATGATATCCTAAAAGAAACATAGCAAATAGCATGAACAATCTTTTATATTACACTCTAGCTTCTCAAGGCCTATCTTAACTCTAATATCTCTACACAAGTTACTCACTCATCAATCAACAAGTCTCTTAACCAACTCTCACATTCATTAAACAATTGTCTTAAGTGTACTCTTGCAAATGGGCAATTGGTCCTAATCACTTGGCATGGTGAGAGAAAGGCTTGAAGCAATGGTGAAGTAAGAGGGTTTACAAGTTCTTTTATGGTGGTTTACTCTCAAGAACTAGTAGTTTGACATTATGCATAATATATCTAAGAAAGAGAACAACTCATGTATACAAAGTTTGATCCTCATTGTTCTACCCATTTCCTAGACACAAAACAATTACTACCATTGATTCCCAATGTCAAACACTCTTTCATTCACTCAAAGATCCCAAAATCTCTCACTTTTAGAACTCTTTGTTTCTTTTGTCTATTAGGGATTCACTATTTTCTTAGCTTTAGCTCAACTCTTTTTTTATACTCTTTGAGCTAAGATTTTCTTTTTCTTTGATCCCTAATATCTTATCTTTTCTTTAGAATTTTGAGTTCACTCTTTTCACTCACTTTTTTTTTTCAACCTTTCAAGATCAAACACTTAATACTCCTTTCCCATCCTATTAGCTACACAATTGCGAGATCTCAAAGCTAGAAAGTAATGAAGATCAACCATTGTCGTTTCCAATACTCTCAACATTATGCACATATCAAACTTTCAGAAAAGACCTCACTCATCAAATTGACTAGGGCTTAAAGGAAAGGTAAGGGTAAGGGTGAGGTGAACCATCCAAAGTGAAGATGGCCACTTGAGTTGCCAAAGATTGGTAGAAAGGATTAAGACCAACTCAAGTGTGTGTGAGGTAACCATGATCAAGCACAACAAAAGCCCATAAGCAAGATAAATTACGTTCATTAACTCAAATAAGATTGGAGTTGGTTTAGAGAACAAGTCAATATCAAGCTCACAACAAGTTTCAAGTAGAGTTTTCAAGGCTCGAAGCATACAAGATTTTCAATAGATGTTTAAGCTACTTGATATGTTTAGCTAGGGTATCAAGATGAGTTCTAGACATGCGCTCTTTGCAAGGAAAATAAAACACAGCTCCCTATGCATATGGATGCAACCTAAATGCTTCTAGACTCAATCCTAAAGGTGCAAATGATGCAACTAGATGCTTGTTTTTGTTGTTTTCAAAAATTTTCAAATTTTTAGTTTTTTTTAATGCAAATAAGTATGTACAATGCAATGCATGAGATGCATGACAAGTAAACAAAACAAAACACAATATGAGATAGTAGACTCTCCCCCAAACTTACTTCACACAGTCTCTTGTGTGAAAATAAATTTGAAAGAGAGGTGAAAGGAAAAATAAAACATGATGAACTAAAAATTGACAAGGGTAGAATGCACTAACTTGGAGTTAGCTTTGATGAAAGGAGGGGAATGAGGAGGGAGAGAGCTTGCTGTGACCTTGGCCATTTGATATGCCCTCTTGAAAAGATTTAGAACTCCCCCAAACTTGTCCCTAAACTTATTCAAACACATTAGAACAAAATAAAATAGAAATAGAAATATATACAGAGGATAGACATGGGAATGCCTCCCAAGCGCGCTTGTTTTAAGTCTCTAGCTTGACTTTGTGTGCTTGCTAGTCATATGAATCAAAAGGTTGAGCCAATGCACCTTTGGTCCTTCTCCTGCAAACACAAGAAACAAAGTATGCAAAGAAGCACACTACTGTCCATAGGAAATAGACAGATTTTTCATCAAAGAGCATCACTAAAGATGTATCATGCATTATGAAATGCTCTTTGAGGTTCAAATGGTCATGAGAATCAAATGCATTTGGTGGAAACACAAAGTCAACTACTGGTTCAAAAGAAGTTTTAACAAAGTAGTCAACATTATCTCCATCAATCAAATAAAACACAATGTTCTCATTCTCATGACTATTTTCGACAAGGGGGTTTTCTATCTCAAACAAGAGCATATCCACATCAAGTTCATCCCTTAAATCAGCTAGTTCAAGAAGAGGTCTAGATTCATCAAGCATCAAAAAGTCAGTTTCGAGATCAATTGAAGCACAAAAATAGTTCTTGTCAAAACAAACTTCAAAATAATCTCTAACAATCTTTTCTACTCTCAAGTCATCTAGTTTTCTAGTTTCACATATTAGATCATGACATTCTTTTAAAAGCACCAGAGAATCAAGAGTAGGGGCAATGATCTCACCACAAGGCAAGCAAATTTCCTCAAGTTGAAGTTTTAAAGTGGAAATTTCTTTACCTTCCAGCTGGAGTGGTGGAGCCCAATACATTACCTCATTAAGGGCACAAGCAGCATCATACTCATCTTGAGTAACATCCCTTCCTTCAAATTCTGCTCTATCTCTAATGAGGTGTATCCGGACCATTTGTGCTATGTTTCTCATTGGCTTGTACCAATACTCTTTCATTTCCCTAAGCCGATGTAACTCCACTCTTTGGTCTAGTGTGAGTATGCGCATATCAAAGGGTGGTGGCTTCACATATGGCTGATCTTCAAATGTGTCTTCCTCTTCTTGTGGCTTCTCAAAGTAGCTTGAAGCCATTTCTACAAAGAACAAAAACTAGAATAAAAAGTTAGTAACTATACAAAACAAAACAAAACATAAGAAAATAAAGCTTAGTCTCAAGAAAATTTGAAATCCTAATGATAAATCTACTTAGTTCCCCGGCAACGGCGCCAAATTGATGTTCTGCGTTTTACCACAGGCCAATTAACCTAAGTGCACGCTACCACAATCGAATGGTATATCGATGCAGCACTTTAGGATCGAATCCACAGAGAACTAGTGATCTATAACACTAAGAATACACAAAATTTCCTAATCTAAGCAAACAAGGGAAGATTGATGAATTGTAACAAACTAAACTCCTAGAATTATGAACAATGTGATCTCAAATTCAAACAAGAAACAAGTGCAAGAATCAAACTTTAAATCAATAGCTAAGGATAGATCCATGGGTAAGATCATCGATATCGGGTGATCAAGATTCAATCTAGGATGCTCAAACAAAACAATCAACAAGTCTATAGGTCTAAATCTCGTTCAAATAGACTAATCCACTCCCGTGACAATAGCCCCTATGCTAATCATGAATTAGACATCAACTCCCGTTGGCCTTACCCAATCAAGCATGCATAAAACACAAGTCTACTAACCACTAAACATCTTGACAACAACTCCCGTTGGCCAAGCATGTATAGGACAATACTAGGTTGTTCAAGCATTTCATCGAACACCTTCCGGGCGTGAAACTACTTATGATCTAGATTAGATTTCCCAACCTTAACCTAGCATTAAAATCACCTAATAAGCCATAGAACAAAGTTAATCAAGCAAGAATCATCCTAAACATTCACCTAATCACCCTAATCTACTTAACCCATGAATCTAAGAATGTTTACTCAATAAACTCCATGATAAACCTTAAATCTATGTGAGATTCAAGGTTAATCATGTAAGAGAAACAAGATAAGATGAAGTACTTCCTTAGAAATCAACAAAGATTCAAGCTTTTACAATCCAAAATAAGTTCTTTTGAGAGAAAATGAGATATCTTAGGGTTTTGGGGGTCTAAAACTATATGTAAGAAGGCAAAACTCGAGCTGGTTCGATCCCATAAACCAAAGTTTAACCGGAATAAACCGGTCAATAGTGACTTTTGTGCCTTGTAGCGGCCACTGCATCCAGCTACACCATCCAGATATGGAGCAGGGGATCGAGTTTCAAAGCCAGCGGCCAAGCAACGCCGCTACGTCGAGCCGCTACGACGCTTCACGCCACCAAGCTTCATCTCGTGCTTCGTCTTTGTGGTTTGATCTGAACCGTGCCTGAAACAACCCTCACCGCCGCGAAGCCTCACGCCCTCAAGCTTCATCCGTGGCTTCATGTCTCCATCTCCTCCACGGGATCTCTCGTTCAAGTCTCTCGGCATGCCAAGCTCCTCCATCGTGTCTGGGTCGAGCCCGTGCTCCTCCGCCGTCTGGAACCGCTGGCTCGAGCTTCGTCGTCACGTCACCGTCGAAGAAGAAAGCTTCGTGGATCTCCCATGGTGGACTTTGCTCATTTTGCATTACAGGTCCTTCCATTTTCGGCTAATTAACATTTGACCCCAAAACTTTCATATAATGCAATTTAACCCTTGATTTTCGCCTTAAACTTCCAATTGTGCAATCCAAACCCTGTCAAATGTAATTATGCATGCAAATGCAATATAAAGACCTAAATGCAACCTAAAATGATGATAATAAACTAAATTATGAATCTAAAACTTAACAAAAGCAAGAGATATCAATTTTCTGACATACAAAGTTAACAGAGAACTGTATGTCTGGCCGTGTAAGAGTTAAATATTGCAGTTTACCTGCTAAACTCCGGAAGTACGTTGGATTGTTGAAAAGTTCAGGATGGTCTTGTTCTTTGTTGAGTTGTAGTGGCAGCGGTGTAGGCATGGGAGAACAGTCTAGCATAGAGGCAGCAATCAGTAGATCTTCAGCATACTTTTGCTGAGATAAGAAGAGACCATCGCTTAAGAACTGAGCTTGTATACCCAGAAAGTAGTGAAGCTTACCCATATCTTTCATCCGAAATCGTCTATTCATTTCAAACAGGAGCTTGTTAAGAGTGCCAGAACTGTTTCCAGTGATAGCCATATCGTCAACATAGAGAAGAAGCATGATCACATCCCCATTCTGTTGATAGATGAAGAGAGAGGGGTCTTTCTTACTGCAAATGAAACCAAATTCCAGGAGAAATGTACTGAATTTATCAAACCAGGCCCTTGGAGACTGTTTGAGACCGTACAAAGATTTGTGTAGATGCCAAACATGTTCTGGATTTTCCTGATCTTCAAATCCTGCAGGTTGCCTCATGTAAACAGTTTCAGTGAGATCGCCATGGAGAAAGGCATTCTGAACGTCCATCTGCCTTATCTCCCAATTCATAATAGTTGCTAAGTGAAGCACTACCCGGACAGTAGCTGTTCTTACAACAGGAGAGTAAGTTTCTAGATAGTCGACTCCTTGTTCTTGGTTGAATCCCTGGGCTACAAGACGAGATCTAAACTTGCCAAAAGAGCCATCAGTGTTTAGTTTAACTCTGTGAACCCATCTACTGCCTAGAACATTCATATCAGGAGTAAATGGAACCAAAGAGAATGTTTTGGTCTCTTTGCAGTTCGCAATTTCTTCATTCATTGCAGCGGTCCATCCAGGATGTCTGAGAGCTTCTGCAACTGTAGTTGGTATTGGATGAGACACCTTTCGTGTGTGCAGAACATAGCGTGGATTTGGCTTTCTGACTCCAGCCTTGGATCTTGTTACCATAGGATGATCATTAGGTTGAGAAGACTCTACAACATCTGTCCTACTAGGTGAAAGTGAAGCGCTGTCGCCAATAGTATCTGGTTGACCAGACGTACGCTCAGAACACTCCCTTTCACTAGTAGTAGATATAGAAGAGACACTCACTTCTTGCTGATGCTCGGTTGTAGGAAAGGTTGGAGAGGTGTTGACTGGAAACTGTAGAGGAGTATCAGGGTTTGAGGTGATTTGCCCCGAAGGAGACGTAGGGAAACTTTTATACCATGCATCTAATAGAGCTGAGTTTCCTTTTGATTGAAGATGTTGATACTTATCTGTAAAGGGAAACTTAGACTCGTCAAAAATCACATGTCTGGTGATGTAGACTTTTCCCGTTGGAGGATACAGGCAACGGTATCCTTTGAACTTGGCATTGTATCCCAAGAAGACACACTGAAGGGACTTAGGATCAAACTTTGTTGTAGCGTAATCTCTTAGAGTGGGGAAGCAGGCACAACCAAATACCCGAAGAGAAGTATAATCTGGAGTTTTACCGTATAGTTTTCTGTAAGGAGTTTCTTGATTCTCTAACGCTGTAGTTGGTAGAAGATTACTCAGAAAATTTGAAGTGAAGAATGCCTCCACCCAAAAGCGCTGAGGCATCTTGCTCTCAAACAACATAGCCAGTCCTAGGTCTGTTAAGTACATATGTCTACGCTCAGCTAGCCCATTTTGCTGAGGCGTGTAAGGACATGATACTAGTTGCTGAATGCCGGTTTCTTCAAGGTGAGCAAGAAACTGATTACTGATGAATTCACCCCCTCCATCACATTGAAAACTTCTTATTTTTGTGTTTAGAGTGTTTTCAACGAGAGATTGGTACTTGAGAAAGACTGAGCAAAACTCAGATTTATTTTTCAATGGATACAACCAACTGAACCTTGAGTAGTTATCAACAAACACTACATAGTAACGAAAACCTTGAATTGAAACTACAGGTGCAGGACCCCAGAGATCACAGTGGATGCGTTCCAGAGGTTTTGAAGCAGAAAAACTTGAAGCCAAAAACGGAAGTCTACAGCTTTTACCAAGATGACATGACTCACACATCTTGTTCAGCCTTTTATTTATGGTGATTGCCTTATTCTTCATGAGCAACTGAAGAACCTGATCGTTAGGATGACCCAAACGCTTGTGCCAGACCTCATCAGAAGCAGGTTGTTGGCGTGTTGAGAAGTAAGTTTGAGCATAAGCAGGTTTCTTCAGCACGTAAAGACCATCAGTGTTTCTTCCCATTGTCAACAGCTGCTTTGTAATCTTGTCCTTAACACGAACCCCATCACAATCAAATTTAAAAGAACACGGATAGTCTGAAGTAATCTTTGAAACAGACAGTAGGGATTTAGCTATATCAGGACAAACCAAAACATCTTGAAGAGGTAACATACCTGAAGAGGAGGCAAGTTCAGCAGAGCCGACATGAGTTATGGGAAGGAAGTTACCATCACCAACCATCACTGTTTCGGAACCATAGTAAGGCTGTGAGCTGGTTAAGCGACTGGTTGAGTTGGTGACATGAGCTGTAGCCCCGCTGTCTGGATACCATTCGCTCCCGGTCGTATCTGACACTTCAGTTATGCGCATTGCAGCCATTGCTCGTGGAATATCATCATGCTGGAAGCTGTTGTCAAAGCGATGCCAGCATTTGAGAGCGACATGTCCTGACTTTCCACATATTTGGCAAACAGAGCGAGGTTCAGACTCTTGCCTTGAGGATGATATCTGCTGGTGAAAACCTCTCCCCCTTGTGCTGAAGCCGCCTCTGTTGCGGTTATAGTTAGAACGTCCTCTGTTGCCTCTACCACGTTGAGTGTATAAGGCTTCGGCAGAAGAGGTGTTAACAGCAGTGAAGGCGAGGTGAGGAGAGATGTCAGAACCCGTGTTGTAACTTTGAAGACGATCATCAAAACTGGTGAGCTTGGGAATAATATCTTCGAAAGTTGGACTGGGTTGACTGTCCATAGCGTTTTCAATAGTCGTTTTGATTGGCTCGTAGTCACGGCCAAGACCGCGAAGAGCAGAGAATATCTTCATTGTTTCTGATAGAGGGTTTCCGATAGAAGAGAGATGTTCACAGAGAGTTTTGAGCTCTTGAAGATAATCAGACATTGTCTTGTTCTTCTTCGTCATTGTTTGAACTTTGTGTTGAAGTTCAAACAGTCTTGAGTTAGAAGGGCGGTTGAAATGATGATCGAGAGCCCTCCAGATTTCGTGAGCCGTGGCGCAGTGAATGACTACCGACTGGAGAGCTTCAGAGACAGAACCAAGTAGCCATGACTGAATAACTTGATCTGTTTGAAACCAGAGAAGAAACTCGGGGTTCTGCTTTGGCGTTGAGGTGCCGGTGGCAAGAATGGTTTTAGAAGGGCGTGGTGTTGAACCGGTAACAAACCCTAGAAGCCCTTGACCGTTGAGAAAAGACTGGAACTGACGTTTCCAAAAGGAATAGTTTTGATCGGTGAGACGAACCGTAATGGAGTTGACAATGTTCAATGAAGGAGGTTGATAGGTACCAGTGGAGATATCTTCCATGGCTCTGATACCATGAAAATAGGAGATAACTTAAGATGAAGATGAATACTTTTCTTATTGATTCAAGCTTAATTTCCCAGACTTACAAACGTGTGCTCTTATAGAGATTACAAATGAAGGATCTAATGACAAGTGTAAAGATCCTAGCTTATAGCTAAGGTTCCCAACGGCTTGAATCTGTTGTGGATAGGCACCACGCTCTTTGTACAATTCATGGTGAGCTTCCGCGAATCTTCCTTCGAGCCAGCTGCGTTACCTTTGACTGTTTTGTCGTTTCTGCTTTGACAAGGCGACCGTTGAGCAGAGGTTTGATTTTGGCGCGTTTCTTCTTTGGGCTTACATTGCATCCGGCCCAATGACTCGTGTTGTCTAGCATTTTGGGCTTCTGTCTTAACAGGTAGGAACTGAGATCGCTATCAGAATAATTATCAGCTACCCAGTAGATACATTCTTTATAAGTTTAGCATTCGAATCTCTGTACACTTTGATTAACCTTTGAAAATTGAAGGGCCATCGTCTCGCGTCCAACTTACATATATAATATAATATAACCATATTCAGACGATAGTATTTTTAGTCGTTACTTTATTCATACGTAAAATAATCTATGCACCTGGTTTTTACAAAAAAAAAAAACCTGCCATTTTTTTTACCATTCAGGCATTCATCAAGGATGTTCTAATTAAGGAAAAACTGTATGTACTATGAGCACGTACAACTATAATTAGAAAATGAGACCTTGTTACTAAAATTAGCTTTTGTGTGTTTTATAATTATTTCATGAAACTTTACAATCCATTTCAACATTCGGTCGTTATTTTATTCTCCTGTTACATTATTCAATTGACATATTAATCAACCTCATTAGTCATAACATGGATCAAAGTTTTATATTTCCACGTTTATTTGTAACTATATGTTATGAGAGTATTGAAATTGGAAAGGAAAAAAATTATTCTGTTCATTTTTCTGAAATTCAATCTTTCAATTATTTCATCATTCTACTGCCCAACTAATATACTAATCAAAACTATTAGTTTTTATAAAAGCCACACATCAATTTGACGTTATACCTATAAGATACTTCGGTAATATTGAAGTATGTGATCTTCTTAAGGATATATCTCTAACGGTGCATTAAAATAAGGGAAAACATCAAAAATGTTTTATTTATTCAAAACTAATATATTTTATTTTATTTTTCACTGTAGTTCCGCACATTCACATGTTTTGTAGTATTAAAGTATATACATCTTGTGCTATTCTATACACAAATATGAGAGAGAATCTGCCAGTGAGATTTGAGATGATATTGAGATGTGTGTATAATATGATCCGAATATGTATTTTTTGTTTAATTATAGGTTTGGAAATGAGCAAAGAAACAGACATACTTGTAAGTTGTAAGTATTGAAGATAATGTTGGATCCGTATTTGTAGGATACAAATTACAAATTTACCGTATTTTTGTTTAATTATGGGTTTGGAAATGAGCAAAGAAACAGACATACTTGTAACTTGTAAGTATTGAAGATAATGTTGGATCCGTATTTGTAGGATACAAATAAACTGTCACAGGTTGACTCCATAGTTCACAGGCCCGGGTTATAAGAATCTTTATTTTTTTTGGTGAAAATGTTAAAAGTGTATAAGAATCTTGTCAGGACACACCAAACTGTTATTGATCTCTTCTCTCATAAATATCAAAATTAAACAGTAACAAAATAAAATAAGATAAAATAAAACAAACCTAGACATTTAGATCCATATCACCAACATTTGAAATTGTATAACCATATATTTGTGAAGTAAAATCATGGATGTAATACTATGCAACTAAAATTTGAATAATACGGCAAAAC
The DNA here is from genome assembly GCA_905132765.1 of Moricandia arvensis. Lineage (NCBI taxonomy): Eukaryota > Viridiplantae > Streptophyta > Magnoliopsida > Brassicales > Brassicaceae > Moricandia > Moricandia arvensis. The sequence continues at coordinate 26,517 of CAJHQP010002913.1, read as the reverse complement.
TAATAATCGATAACAGTTTCTAATATTGTCTAAACCCTCCGTCTGAAACTGCATTACTTCGTTTAGAACCATTCGGCCTAATGGCAAAATGTACTGCTCTGAAATTTAGAAATAGATGGCCATATAGCTCTTAGTTTTGTAGGCGTTTACACTGTTATTAAACCCGATTGACACATCAAATCGATTCAGTTATAGATGATCACATTGCTGAAAGCCGAAAATGCAAAAGGAGTATTTGACGCCAATGAAATAAAGTTAGCATTTTATTGCATGTACAAGCGTGTTTCAAAAATAAATGTATGTACAAGCGTATATCTGGTAATCTAGATGTGCCTACAAATAGAAAATATATCTGGATATACCAAAACATATGTATAGACGTGTAGAAGCAGAGGGGAGATGGAGACGTATGAAAATAAATGTAGATAAAAAGGCTTAGTGACAAGAAGCTTGTGAATGATCGATGAGAAGCCTCTCTACACGTAGGGGGAATGACAAAGTTCTTCTTTTTCATCTTCATCAAGGCTTACATTTTCCTCCATTATTTCATTTCCTCTCCTCAACAACTTTCTTTTGGTTCACATGTTTATTTTGAAGAATTTTACATTCCGTGTTGTTATTTTATCGGGGATTTTTATCTAAGGTACAACAAATACTCATTTGGAAACCAAATTTAATTTTAGAATGCACCAAAAATTAAATGAAATTTACTATATAAGCAATTATGGTCATGTTCGTTTTATTTCGTTTTAAACTGCAACTACAACATGAGATCAATTGCAAAGAATTTATTTTTCGTTTGGATGTCTATATTTTATATTGCTAATAAATTTTCTGACTTAAACTTATATTTTTTCTGTGACATGTAACTGGTGGCTGCAGCTGGTCGATGTGACTAGTGACATGATCATGCTACATGTAAAAGAACAATATCAAGTCATAGTTTCAGGTCGCAGCAACATCGAAACGAGCAGAGCCTACACTTCTCGTGGATATATTATATTTTATGTGGAAAAGATGATGACTGATTAATCATCTGAGTTACCATGTTATCCTGTAACTGCAAATGGACTCGGCATAAATTATATGGAACACTTTGTAAAAGAAATTGTTCCAAACATTTCTAACTTTTTTCCTTGTTTTGAAAACTTTATATTTGTAGAGCATGGTTTGAAAATGATGTTTTAATAAACCGGCTCAACTAACAACGCTATTCATCGTTTCACGGGGGTCGGATGTGTATCGCAAACCAAGCAAGGACCACTAATTTAGTTTCTTGGTTTATAGTTTATACATGATTTAAAAGTCTGATACGAATATACAAAATACATATGAGGGAAATGTAATTTTTTTGTAAAAGAGAGGAGCAATAATGTCCCGTGATTCCCGTGGGAGAAAAAAAGAGGAAGAAGAAATGTTTGTGTGATGGAGTCTACGTCAGGGACAGCTGAGCAGTCACACGCCTTGTAATCTAATTTATTTGTCTATCTACCACTCTCCTTTGTCTTTTGCCTTTAGCATTGAATGCCATGCAAAACCCTAAACCTCATCATCTCACCAATCTCCTTTTGTGAAAACATATTCACGTCCCATTATTCAACCATGTATTAACTAGTATTGTAGTTTCTTACTTTCTAAATGCTGAAGAAATATGCCAAAAGATCCTAAAGAAATTGATACATGGCATCTACATATAGAGTTTATCACTGGTATGTTACAAAAAATGCTACAAAAAGAAAGAGTTTATTACTGGTAACTGTGTTATTCCTATTATTCTTCAATTTTTTGTGGGAACTGATAATGTATTGACTATGGACTGCTAATTGATCGTAATATTACTGCAACCCAATTGGAATTTAATCCAATTTCAAAAGACATTTCTTGTACAGACAGATTATAAAAAATTGTATATAAAATTTATTGAAGCCACCTACTAAATCTTCTAAAACGTTGAGGATCGAGAATAAAGTTGCAAAGAAAAAACGGGTGAAAGGAGAAAATTAAGTAAGAATATAATTTAAAATCAAATATCTTTAGAAAGACAATAATTAATCTCGATCATCAATGAGCTTGCACATTAATTGACAAAAGTCTTTATTTAAGTTCTTTAAAGCTCAAATCCTAATTCCGACAAAACTACTCTAGGTATATTTTAATTTGTGAATTCGATTTAGCATTAAACTATTAATTCTGTAGGTGTCAACATATTTTAGATTCTTGGTGTTTTGTTTATTCAAACGCAAATAATATCTTAATCATACTAATGCCATTGATAGACTGGTAGTCCCGATACATGAATTTTATTTATATCTATCTTAATAATCAAAAGGCTAGTTTGACGAATCAATGGCAATTAAAGACTACTTCGAATATTAGCAAACGAGCATAGTTTCAATCACTTGGACTAAATTTTCATCCTTCGTGACACTATACTAACATTAAGCATTGTACATATTTGGGGGGAGAAGGTGATTGATGAATATGAGACCATCAGCAATTGTGTATCCCTAGTGGAGGGGTCCTTAAATTTTTTTTTCTTTTTTTATTTTTTTTTCAAATTATATAAAAAAAAATCAAAAAAAAATCATTGACCACTCGCGAGCCGCCACGTGTCGTTGGGGCCTGCAAACAGTATAAGGACTCGTCAAGAAAGAGTCCTTATGTAAGGATTTTAAGGAACGAATCCTTAAATTTTAGTAGGATCCACTGATTATTTAATTATTTTTTCCTTAAGGATTTCCCCTTAAGGACCCCTGTTGCGGGTGCTCTGAGTGTTCTAATTAAGAGCATCATTATCCCTCTTAAAAGAGTCTCTTATAAAAGAGGCTCTGTTTTTTAAAAAGCAGTCTCTTATATATATCAAATAAAAGACTTATATTGTGTGTCTTTTGAACTATTCGCAAGTCTCACTGACACGTGACGGCCTACGATTGATGCACTTTTTATTTTATTTTTAAAAACAAAAAGTAAAAAAAAAAATTAAAAAACCCATTAAGATATATGGGACAATGGTGCTCTAAACAATCTCAATTCTCTCTACATAAATAAATGCAAAGCAATCAACCTTTATTAAGAAAATCTAAAGGTATCACCCAAAATTTTAAAAATGAAATATATTAGTTTAGAAATCAAATTTTCTACAGCTTTATATTTTGTACTTTTAAACTCTGAAATAATTTTGCAGAAAATAAATCTAAAGGTAAAGTCACAAAATCTACAATTCGAATATTAAAGCAAAAAAAAAAAACCCAAACCTACAACCTCTACCAATCAAGCCACAATATGTTATAACTTATAGAAAAATATATCAATCTATCTACTTAAAAATAATAAATGTAATATTTTTATTTTGAGAAAGGGCTTGCATGTATGTAGCTTTCTCCCTATATATAATACATATGTGAAGAGCTGTCTATAGAAGAAAAACGCCAAAATCAATTAGCTGGGAACAGAAAAGAAAAACTTTTTAACATCTGCGACAAGATTGAGGTGAGTGTTTGTCTACATGCCCCGGGAGGAGAGAGAGAAGAGGGAATCTGAAGTGTATATTGATCTAGGGTTTCTCATCAAGACAAGACCAAATTTCCATGCTTTGAAGAACTAAACACAACTGATCTTGTCTTTAATCTCTTTCATCTCAAACCAAAAAGTACTGATCTATCATCCAATTCTTCCAAAACCTATATCTAAAATCCAGAGGCTCCATCTTTTACTTTTTTTCTGTGAGTCACAAGAAAAGAAGTGAAAATGATCCCAAGTATGGAGGGAAGCGAGAAGACTGATCACAGGGAGGAAGAGGAGGAGGTGGAAGAAGAAGAAGGTGAAGGAGAAGAGAGTAAGGCTTCAAGCAATACTACTACAGTAGAAGCTGAGGTTGATAAGAAGACGAAAGTGAGGCCTTATGTGAGATCTAAAGTCCCTCGACTGCGGTGGACTCCTGATCTTCATCTCCGCTTTGTCCGTGCGGTCGAGAGGCTTGGAGGTCAAGAAAGTACGTCCTTAATTAGCTACTATCTTCATTAACTCTTCCAAAGATAAAGCTTAAGCAATTCCTTAACTATTCTTAGTTTAAAATTCTTGTCAAATTTCGCGTAATCATTTTCTTTCTTGATGATGATAATTTTGGGGGTATTTATATATATAGGAGCAACTCCAAAGTTGGTCCGACAGATGATGAACATCAAAGGGCTAAGTATTGCTCATGTCAAGAGCCATCTACAGGTACATCCATATACACTTATACATAGTTATCATGCATGTATGTTGAGTTTTGGTTCTCTCTTTTCAAAGAACCTTTGAAAATTATATAAAAGTTTCTAACTAAATTGTATACTGGGGAATTTAGATGTACAGGAGCAAGAAGATGGATGATCAAGGTCAAGGTATTGATTCTTTCTTTTTTTTTAATTATTCTTTCTGTTTGTTTTAACATATATGTGAATAAAATATTAGGGTTTTGATTTGTTAGCTTATATTTTATGACTAATATATCAACTAATGTGTCCATTAATTGTTTGCAGCCATAGCTGATCACAGACTTTTCATCGAGACTTCCGCAGATCGAAATATTTATAAACTAAGTCAGCTACCGATGTTCCGAGGCTATAATATTAATCATAACCATGATACTCTATTCAGGTTTATATCATGTGTTGCATCATTTTGATTGATATTTCATTCTTTCTTTTTACCTTGATGTACTTGATTAATGATCTTCCATTTTATTGATTTTTTTTTGTAGATATGGTAGTAAATTTTCAAATGCTTCATTGTGGAACTCTAGCTCCTACGAAACAAACCGGAGTTTGATAGATAGGCCCGGTTTAATTCACGGCTCGTCGGTTAGCAATAACATCCATGGTAGTGAATATTGGACTAGTAACAGGTCTTTCCAAAACAACTACTCTTCTTCAGTTTCTAGTCACTTACCAAAACTAAGACACAATCATCATCAAGAACGGACCAACATAGCCACATTCAACAGCATTCAAGGACATTCAAGAACGTTTGAAAAGTTCGAGATCGGTCTTGAAGAGAGCATCAATCATGCTTATTGCAACAAGACAACGGGCAAAAGAAACGCAAGTACTAGCATTGATCTTGATCTCTCTCTTAAGCTAAGAGTACCCGAGGAGACTGTTTTGGAAGAGATAGAAACATCAGCAGCTACAACGGATCAAACGTTGTCCTTGTCGTTATGTTCATGGAAAAAGAGCCGAGTGATCAAGACGGATGAAGAGGATCGGGCGGTTAAGAGTGGACAGGCAAGTACTCTGGATCTGACTCTATGAATTATAGGTAAGAATGAGACAAATTCTAAGTGAGATCCTGAGGTACTTATCCAATAATATCTTAATATCAGTGCCTTTGTTGTTTATTATTTATGTACTTTGTTTAATATTATTAGAAAAGAAACAAAAAGGTCTGAATATATAAAAACGTTTTGAGTTTGTTTGATACCACCAATTTGTATCATCATATATATATTAAAAATGTTACTAGGCTGCATGGTGATTCGATCCTTTGTTCGTCCGCTTCCCATGCTACCTAGTTGTACATACCTTTACCATAAAAATAATAATTATATAGACATAGAACATGCTCATTTTACCTAATTAAATATTGTACATGTTTAGTTTCTTAATCATCCAAATAACACTTCATAGAGTATAGTGTTTCACCATTCTTAAACCACTATTAAATCTTTCTTAAATCTTATAAAAGTTAACCAAAGTAAAAGATTATTTAGTTTTCACCCTTTCTTAAGCCACTTTTTTGTGTCTACGACTAAAGTTTACGGTGACGGTTTACCATTCGGAAGATATCTTACCTTAGCGTTTATACTGACATGATACATTCTCTCTTTGATCCTTTTCCAATGGAAATATTTCAGTAGAAAAATACACAAGGAGACGACAAAATAACAGTAGCAATTAGCAAGTATGATGTTTGTTGGGCTAACATTGGGCTTTCTATAAACTGTCTAGTTCATATGGACTTGGATGCACAATTTAGCTGCAACCAGCGAATTGGAGAACTAAAGCCCAAGTTACAATAAAAGGTCGGAATTCATAATTTTTTTCTTTTTTAGTTATATTGCATATAGATTGAAAAAACACTAACCTGTTATCATGTTTAGTTTATTATATAGAGAAAATATTTTCATTGATTAAGACTGGCTCCCATAATCCAGTAATAATATTAATTTAATCAATAGATTTCAAGAGCATTTTCCATGAGTTTTTCAAAAAAAAAATTGAATATATAATTAATTCTTTTTTGAAGTGAACTAGTTAATAATTAAAATAGATAACTATACCATGGGGTTTTCATGATTTTTTAAAAATTTCTTAGTTTTCTTTCATTTGAGAAAATTTTAATTTTATTTCTCTTTTTCTAGTATTATTTATTTTATTTTTAACTATGCAAAGAAATCACCGTAAATATTTGTAATAGAGATGGTCCAAGAACATTAGTCTGTCCCCAATAGATTATTAAAGAAGTTTTACTCTATGGAAATACGGCACTAGTGATTATATCCGTGTGAAATGGACGTGTCTCGTTAATATATAGTATAAAACTCACTCTGCTGTTTAATTGAATCCATATACTCTCGACGTACCAAATACAACGTTCATGCCAGTATCAACTATCAAGTTTAGTTTACAGACATACAAATGAATCTTTGCTTCTTAAACAGTCGATGTATTACTCGGTCAACTCGTTCCATATTAAACATGGCCACACGATCAAATCTGACACACAGTTTTTGGTACAAGAGAAGTAAATTCAACATCAAAATCAAACTAATTTCTGATAACTACATGAATTTCGCCAAGAGCTATTTAAATAGAAAATTCATCCAGTGGAACTATCTTAATGGTAAAGGGGTGTAATCATAACTTTTAGTCTTGTATCCGTTTTTTTCCCAAAAAAAAAAGTCATGTATCCGTTAATGTACCTCCAGTGTCATTTTTATAATGTTTAAATAATTTCCCAAATATAATGTAAAAACAACAAAATACCTATACGAATTATATCATTGTACAACTCCATGTCATTGTTTCATGTCACCAAATTCATCTTAAAATATTTTGCTATTACTAAAAATAATATATGTGCTTTTTGTTAACACATTAAGATCATATTCAATGCGGAGTTCTTAGGTGAGGTTTTTAATTTTTTTGTTTTCGTTTTTTTTTTACTTTACAGCTAAGAACCAGTTCTTAACAAAAATTAAGAACTCCACGTAAAAACCCTGCAATAAACATGCCCTAAAGATCTTAAAAGTAGTTACGTGATATATGATAAATATCAAGTCCACACCACATGGTTCACAACTTTTTGTTTTATTGCCTGGTAAATAGATTCAGAACGCGTAGATAATGAAAGAAGCTTCTTTGAAATATCAAGATTCTAAATATTTTGAGGAATGAGAAACATATCCATCGATCTTCGAAGACTTTTCGCCTTCAAACTGTACAACAAATCACGAAACCCCACTTGTGTGACTTGTCTAGTTTACACACATTATTATAAATTTATAACTAAAGGTTCTCACACCTACCATCTCATGCTCTTTACCATTGACTACAAACATTTGAGACCTCTCATCATCTGGATCTTACTCCGGGAGAGATAGACATGGCCGGAGCTTACGATGCGAACCTACCGAGCGTTCCTAACTGGCTCAACAAAGGAGACAACGGGTGGCAGCTCACGGCAGCGACTCTGGTCGGTCTACAAAGCATGCCAGGTCTCGTCATCCTCTACGCCTCTATAGTCAAGAAAAAATGGGCAGTAAACTCAGCTTTCATGGCTCTTTACGCCTTCGCCGCCGTCCTCCTCTGTTGGGTCATCCTCTGTTACAAAATGGCTTTCGGAGATGAGCTTCTGCCTTTCTGGGGTCGAGGTGGTCCAGCCTTCAACCAAGGATACCTCAAGGGACAAGCCAAGGTCTTAAAAATCACTTTATGTCTTGTCTGAATGGTATTTTTCTTTGGTTAACTCTTTGGTCTTTTTTTTCTAACAGATTCCAGAAACAGTCAGGAGGTTTGGTAACGGGACGATAGAGAGAGAAGCGACGATGCCTTATTTTCCAATGGCGACTTTGGTTTATTTTCAGTTTAGTTTTGCGGCGATAACGACTATACTTGTGGCCGGGTCGGTGTTGGGGAGGATGAATATTAAAGCGTGGATGGCTTTTGTGCCATTGTGGTTGATGTTTAGCTACACGGTCGGAGCTTATAGTCTATGGGGCGGAGGGTTTCTTTACCACTGGGGAGTTATTGATTACTCCGGTGGATATGTTATTCATCTCTCCTCTGGTGTCGCCGGTTTCGTCGCCGCTTACTGGGTACGTTTCAAGAAAATTTAATATCTCCATTTTAATGTTTTCCAAGAATTACATTTAATTTTCTTGAACATTAATCTTAAGTATCTCTCTCCACTCGTGACCAAAATTAATTCAGACCTAATTGTTTTTGTGTCTTTTTACCAGTGAATATTCATTGGAAGGTTTTGGTTAGTTTATTTAGTTTCGAATCATCTTGGAATTAAAATCTTCGGATATTTTTTTTATTAATAGAATAAATAAAACTTAGTGGGTTGAACAAAATCTTTCAAGAACTTACAAGATATTTGTATATTGCTGTTTGTTGAAAATATTGGATTTTATTTTATTTTATGTCTGGTAGACGACATGGTCATAAACTCGGGAAAAATTCTAAAGTATATTTTGATGTAGACTTGTTCTGAATTACCAAGTCTTGTTTTGCTTTCTCTTCCGAGATGATTACGTATTCAAATTTCAAAGGTGTTTAGTTAATTTATAGATCAGTTTAATGATTGATTGGCACACTAACAAAAAGTAATTATAGTCTACATAATATACATATGCAAAAGAAATAGAAAAATTGGTCAGCAAACACTAGGTGAGAATTGAGTCGTACTCGTATCATCTTGAATTATTTATATTGAGTTGATTATAACTTGGATTGAATTAAATTCGATGTGTGACATGTTGTAGGTAGGACCAAGGCCTCAGGCTGACAGGGAAAGATTCCCACCGAACAATGTTCTTTTAATGCTTGCCGGAGCTGGGCTACTATGGATGGGATGGTCCGGTTTTAACGGCGGAGCTCCTTACGCAGCCAACTTAACCTCCTCAATCGCGGTGCTCAACACCAACCTATCGGCCGCCACGAGCCTCCTCGTATGGACCACACTCGACGTTATCTTCTTTGGCAAACCTTCAGTCATAGGAGCCATTCAAGGCATGGTTACTGGCCTCGCCGGTGTCACTCCCGGAGCAGGTCCCAATCTTTTTAATCTCAGTTACTAGTCTCTAGTTTATTATTGATAAATTGAACTATAGAATTAATACTATTAGATCTTATTGGTTACAAAAAATAGTTACAAAAACATTAGGGATAAGAGATACTTGTGGTACGTGTGTTTGGTTGGTGGTAAGTCTTGTGTTACAATCAAACAGAAACACATTGCATGGTTAATATATTATACTAACATAGAAAATGTATTGCAGGGTTGATCCAAACATGGGCGGCCATAATAGTTGGAATATTCTCAGGATCAATTCCATGGGCCTCTATGATGATCCTTCACAAGAAATCCACTCTCCTCCAACAGGTATATTATATTCACCCTTAAAAGTTTTGAACACTTTTTCTATGTACGTTTGTGTTTGTAGTATAAACTAGATAATGGTTCATAACATATAGTAGTAAGTATGCTCTATAAATAATTGTTTATTTTGGTTGGTCAAATAAACAGGTAGATGATACATTAGCAGTCTTCTATACACACGCAGTAGCTGGAATACTAGGTGGAGTAATGACAGGCTTGTTCGCACATCCTGATCTCTGCGTCTTGTTACTTCCTGTCCCAAACACCAACGGGGCTTTCTACGGTGGCAATGGAGGCAAACAACTTCTGAAACAGTTGGTCGGAGCTGCCTTCATTGCTACCTGGAATCTAGTGTCGACGACTCTCATACTCCTTGCTATAAGGATGTTCATACCGTTGAGAATGGCTGAAGAAGAGCTTGGGATTGGAGACGATGCAGCTCATGGAGAAGAAGCTTATGCTCTTTGGGGAGATGGAGAGAAGTTTGATGCCACGAGGCATGCAACGCAGATGCAACAGTTTGAGAGAGATCAAGAAGCTGCTCATCCTTCTTATGTTCATGGTGCTAGAGGTGTCACTATTGTTTTATAAAAATCTCTTCATGTGCTTTCATTTTTTTTGTCTTTCTTCTTTCTCTTTAGCGTTTGTGCAGTTCTCTGTTTCATTTTTTTTTCTAATGTAACTGCAAGTAACAACCATTAGTAATTTTGTTAAACTGATGCTTAGCAAATTATAGCCATTTAGCTTAGGATTTGTGTGTATGAAGAAGTTTTCTTTGTGCCAAAAACACTTTAATTAAATAATTCTCATATATAGTTTGGACTATTGAACTATTAATTGATTATGTGGAAATGTTTGGGGACTGAACCAAACAGATTCGTGTGATAATGGTCCGAGAAATGCGTACAAAGGAGCTAATGAAAATTTGTAACCCAGGCTACCCAGCTGATACAAAGCAAGACTACCAAACATGCAGAAAAATACATCCTTATCAACAAGAGCTTTCTCATTTTGATAGTATCTTTTGGTTGGTTACCAAAAAGTATACTCCCAAATATGCTATGGAATAAACTCTTAACAAAATTTGACGTCAATGTATGGCTAAATGAATAATCTTAGGTTGCATGACAATGATTTAGCCAGGAAAAATAAATAAATGTAGTAGCCCAATTGTTTACAAGATGATTAGTGTTTGACCTTCCTTTATCCCTAGCTTTTTTGACTGTTTGACATGTGAGTGTTAAAAACCGTAACCCTCTTATAATTTTGATTAATGCGTCACTGTTATTGTGTTAAACCCAATCCCTCTCTGAATTAGAATGGACTCTTCACTTGTAAAGTCATAGTTTCTTTAAGAAAATTAAGATAATGACTTGTAACTTTTAAATCATAATTCTCCTTAGGACCATGGGTGATGTATCTGTGTTAAACCTTATAATAAAAAGGTTACTAAACCTTATCATAAAAAGGTCAGTGTATGAAATAATTGAACACTAATGAAAATGAAATAATTAAAATTTGTCCTATAGTTGTTATGTGTCACCACTTACTTTTTTTATTTATTTAAATTTATTATTTACCCTAAAAAGGTTTTACTTTCATCAAAGACCTAAAAGGCCTGCAAGTGGCGTGGTTACACTGGATGGGCCTATAAATATCTAAAACGAAAACCTTTTTTCCTTCTTCATCTATCATCGCCACTCAGACAAAACTCGTGGCTTACTGACTCTGACCTCAACACACACAAACAGAGATTTTGTCTGCTGCTTCATCATGGAACCCAATATTTACCAACTTGCCCTCGCGGCTCTCTTTGGAGCTTCCTTTGTTGCTGTTTCAGGGTTTTTCATGCACTTCAAGGCTCTGAATCTCGTCCTCGAGCGTGGTAGAGAGAAGAAAGACAACACCGAAGGAGGAGGAGACTCTCCGCAGCATCAAAGTCAGAGCCTTTCGAGGCGGCGGAGCCAAGTCAGAAGGAAAGGACTCAGCCCTGCTTCTCTTCCAGATGCAACTCCCTTCACCGGAGCCACCGATGGCGGCGGCGGTGATGCAGGGCGTACCAACGGCCATGTTTATGTCGATGAGATCCCTCCTGGTTTGCCTAGGCTTCATACGCCATCTGAAGGTACTGGGGACTTGTCCTGGATTGATCATATTAGAGTTTGAATAGATTTTAGTGTGTTTTATCTGAAAAAGATCCAATTTTTATTTCTGGGTTTGTGTCTTTTGGTTCGTGTATTGATCAGATTAGAGTTTTGGATACAAGTTTTTAGTGTGATTTATCGGTAAAGATCGAAACTTTTTATCTGGATTTGTGTCTGATCATGTTCTGAAGGTTTGTGATGATGTTTTCAGGGAGATCTTCTGTACATGGGACTAATAGCATCAGGAAAACTGGAAGCTTTGTGAGACCAATCTCTCCTAAGTCTCCTGTTGCTAGTGCTAGTGCCTTTGAGAGTATGGGAGAATCAGATGATGATGATAATATGACTGATACTGCCGGTTTGGATGCTTCCTACTTGCAAACTAATGGGGACTTGGTCAGTGTTTCGTATTCAATTCTTGTCTTATGTTTGATTGAATGAGCAAAGCAAAAGGCTTACCTTTTTGTTTATTTTTTTTGCAGCCTGCGGATGCTACTGAAGAGCAAATATCTATGGCTGCTTCAAGCATGATTCGTTCACACAGTGTGTCTGGTGACCTACATGGAGTTCAACCTGATCCTATTGCTGCTGATATTCTGCGTAAAGAGCCGGAGCAGGAGACCTTTGTTCGTCTTAATGTTCCTCTTGGTAAGAATGATTACTTGTTTTTTTTGTCTTATTATTACAAATCATGACATGTTAAATTCGTAAGCCCCACTAGTTTAAAATATTTGCTAGTGGCAGTTAGTTTAGTCGCACTACAGATATTCACTATACTCTTGACTCTTGAGTGAGATAAGGAAGGGTTAGTTAAAGCTTTACTCTATGTAGAATCTGAGCCTTTCAACCTCTAAAACATAGTTTAAAAACAATACCTTGAAACATTTTGTTCAGTCCATTTCTTATTGAGATTTTGCACATGATTTGTTCAGAGGTGCCAACGTCCGATGAAGTTGAAGCTTATAAATGTCTGCAAGAATGTCTTGAATTGAGGAAGAGATATGTCTTCCAAGAAACAGTCGCACCATGGGAAAAAGAAGTCATATCTGATCCTAGTACCCCGAAGCCTAATTTAGAGCCATTTGCACATTATCCTCAGGGAAAGTCTGATGTGAGCTTTTCTCCTTTGTTCTTCCATGGAATTTCACTGTGCATTTGATGAATTTAACTTCCCTAACTTTTTTTTTGCAGCATTATTTTGAGATGCAAGACGGAGTAGTCCACGTGTTTGAAAATAAAGATGGTAAGACCACAAACATTGGAAGTTGATTTGATTACATGCCTTCTCATTCCCAATAAGATGACCGGTGTTCTGTTTTGTTATCCCCAGCAAAAGAAGAGCTCTTCCCTGTAGCTGATGCCACAGCTTTTTTCACGGACTTGCATCACGTACTCAAAGTCATAGCTGCTGGAAATATGAGGACTTTGTGCCACCGTCGACTAGTGCTCTTAGAACAGGCAAGATTTTAGTTATTGAAGAATTAATTTCAGCAAGTAAGTTTCATCTGGTTAACATTATGTTTTTTGTGTTTCAGAAATTTAATCTCCATTTGATGCTTAACGCGGATAAAGAGTTTCTTGCCCAGAAAAGTGCACCACATCGTGATTTCTATAACGTTAGGAAAGTTGACACCCATGTTCATCATTCAGCTTGCATGAACCAGAAACACCTTTTAAGGTTTATCAAATCGAAGCTCAGGAAAGAACCTGATGAGGTAACTATTGAGCACCATATGATTTAAGAGAGTATACAATTACTGGTTTGCAGGTATGATAACCTTTTGCTCTATGCAGGTTGTCATATTCCGGGATGGAACATATTTGACATTGAAAGAAGTTTTTGAGAGCCTTGATCTGACTGGGTAATATAAATTTTCAATATCTATAAATTTCAATTTAACTGCAAGACTGTTAAATTACTCTCTGAGGAGTCATTTGGTTGTGATGGAGATTATCTGTTTTTCATCACATTTAACGTTTTCTCCTTTCACAGATATGATCTGAACGTCGACCTTTTGGATGTTCACGCTGACAAGAGCACCTTTCATCGCTTTGACAAGTTCAACCTTAAGTATAATCCATGTGGTCAAAGTAGGCTGAGAGAAATTTTCCTTAAACAGGATAATCTCATCCAAGGTATTTAAATACTATTTTTCTCTCTCTTAACTCCATTTTTAGTTCAGTTGATGCGTCAGTTATGCACTTCCATATATTTAGCTGCTTACTTTTCCTTCTACATATGTGATACACTACAAAAGTATGTTAAAAGTGTGGTGATTTCAAGATAAACTTTTGAGTTTTGACATTTCTTTTGTTTTTGGATTCAGGTCGTTTTCTTGGTGAGATAACAAAACAAGTTTTCTCCGACCTTGAAGCTAGCAAATATCAGGTAAACTCCACGTTCATCTGTAGTAGTCTTTTGCATTAAGAAAAGACATACGCAGAGGAACACTATTACAATCAAATGGATGATAATTAATTAAGAACCTGATGAGGTAACTTTTGTCACTGCAGATGGCTGAATACAGAATATCCATATACGGCAGAAAAATGAGTGAGTGGGACCAACTGGCTAGTTGGATTGTGAACAATGATCTATACAGTGAGAACGTAGTCTGGTTAATCCAGGTTGGCAACTTTTTTTGATGTTTATATGTTTCCCTCTCTGTGTGTTTGTCACATGACTGCTAACTGACCTATGCTTCCCTCGTTTTATGTCTGTATGCTCACTAGCTCCCACGCCTGTACAACATTTACAAGGACATGGGTATTGTGACATCGTTCCAGAATATACTTGACAATATATTCATTCCTCTGTTTGAAGCCACGGTAGATCCCGATTCGCATCCCCAGCTCCATGTTTTTTTGAAGCAGGTTAGCATCTATATCTATCAGTACTATTATAAAGTTAGCTTAACTTGTTGCTGGTTTCTTGTTTGTTTGATTGCTGGTTTCTTGTTTGGTATATCAGGTTGTTGGATTTGATTTGGTCGATGATGAAAGCAAACCTGAAAGACGTCCCACAAAACACATGCCCACTCCAGCTCAATGGACTAATGCATTTAATCCTGCATTTTCGTACTATGTCTACTACTGTTACGCTAATCTCTATGTGTTAAACAAGGTACCATTCCTGATCTCTGCCGCAACTAACTTAATATTTTCAAAACTGTGTAACATGGAGTAACTTGTTCTTTCAGCTTCGGGAGTCGAAGGGCATGACTACGATCACACTGCGGCCACATTCTGGGGAGGTAACTAATTCCTTTTTGCCGTATAAACTATTTTCACTTTCAGTTCAATGGATGCTCAAGATGTCTACAAATTTCAGGCTGGTGACATTGACCACTTGGCTGCTACATTTCTCACATGCCATAGCATCGCACATGGAATCAATCTTCGAAAGTCTCCTGTGCTTCAGTATCTCTACTACCTCGCCCAGGTTTGCGGAGACTGCTTGCTTGTATTACAAACGTATGATTCTGTCTGGTCTAAGAATATCTGACTGGACTTTTTATTACATTTTCCTTTGACAGATTGGTCTGGCCATGTCTCCACTGAGCAACAACTCTCTGTTTCTAGATTACCACAGAAACCCGTTTCCTGTGTTTTTCTTAAGAGGTCTCAATGTTTCTCTGTCCACTGATGATCCCCTTCAGATTCACTTAACTAAAGAACCTCTCGTGGAAGAGTACAGCATAGCTGCCTCGGTAAGTCATGATGTTTTCATTATGAAGTCATGTCACACATCATCTTTGGATAAGTTTTATCACATTATGGTGATTTATATGGATCTGTTACGAATGCAAACACTAAGGAGCCGTGAACCTTATCTCTACTCATTTCTTTCTGCTAGGACTCAGTTTTAGTGATGCATTAACTAAAGATAATAATTGGAATTTCAGGTTTGGAAGCTGAGTGCATGTGACCTGTGCGAGATAGCTCGTAACTCTGTGTACCAGTCAGGTTTCTCACATGCCCTGAAGGTACTTATATTCAGACATAGACTGTATTATGAATTAGTAAGATGTCTTTGTTCTGATCTGCTGATTACTCTTTGATGTGTTTTAAGTCGCACTGGATTGGAAAAGACTACTACAAAAGAGGACCTGATGGAAACGACATTCACAAAACAAATGTACCTCACATAAGGGTGGAGTTCCGAGACACGGTAGGGGTTACAAAACTGATATATCTACACAGATTAAATCCCTTGTAGGAAAACAAATTGAATTATGAAGTTGATGCAGATCTGGAAGGAGGAGATGCAACAGGTTTATTTGGGAAAGGCTGTTATCTCTGACGAAGTTGTTCCATAAGAAACCTCAATGAGAAATGGCAACGTGTACGAATCATATAACCTAATGATCTTTACCACTTCTGTTGCAACATGTTCTTATGTGGTCTCGCTGTGTTTGAAATTCAGGGGGGCGAGGGTTTTTACACCAAGGGAAAGCGTCTTCAGAAGTATACGATGCAGGAAGTAGATAGGGTAATAATATGAATGAGTGGCTATGTTGTGCCCTTATGAAGGCCTGCCAAAATCTATTGTTTCTATGGATCGTAATCCTTTTTAATATTTCTAGAGCTGACTTTAAAGAGCTGCAAACGACTTGAGAGTACTGTTTTTCTCTATATAAAGAGGTCATAAGAGTTATATCATTTCTAGTTGGGTTTGGACTGGTATGGTTTTTTATGCTTACTATGCATTCTAAGATTTGATCGTATCGGTTAGGCCTGGGCATTTTAACCTGGACCCGAAGACCCGACCCGGACCCGGTCCGAAAATACCCGACCCGAACCCGAACCGAAAGTTTACAAGTACCTTTTGGGTCTAAATTTCTTTTACCCGAACAGACCCGGACCCGAAGAGAACCGACCCGAATAGACCCGGACCCGAAAAGAACCGATCCAAATAGACCCGACCCGCAAGAACCGATTTGTACCCGACTTAAAAACATGTATATTAAAACTATGATTTTTTGTGTTATGTTTTATATATATATATTATATTTTATTTAGTTGAAATTTCTTTTGTTAACAATATTTATTATTATTTTGTAACATTTTTAAGTAATATGAAGCTTTAAATTATAAAATTTAGAGTTTAAAATGATTTATGTTGATTATTAATAGTTTAATTTAAGCTATTTTATAAATATTTAGATATATATGACAAATATTAATTAAATTTGAGTGAGTCTCGGTATGCCATGTATTTTTCAGATTCTAAATACCTAAACCCGATCCGGACCCGATATGGACCCGAAAAATTACGGGTATTTCACAGGTATTGAAATTATAGACCCGAACCGACCCGGACCCGATAAGACCCGACCCGGAACCGACCCGAAAAATTACAGGTACCTATATGGGTCTAAATTTTCAGGACCCGAAAGACCCGGACCCGATCAGGACCCGACCCGAACCCGACCCGAGGACCCGGATGCCCAGGCCTAGTATCGGTGAAACACCTTAGTAGCCGTTAAGCTAGTTGCATGATCTTGCTTGACGTATGAATCATCAAGAGAGTGTACACATGCAAACTGTATATTAAATAGAAATCGCTAATAAAGGGTGTAGTATAAATTACAACCAACACAGTCGAAAATGGAGTTTGACGACCGACCTCGAGTCTGAAAGAGACAAGTTGTGGCATTTGGTTTGCCAACAAAAAGGTCGAGGTCGGTGACAGTGTGTCTTGTTGTCCCTTTCAGAGAAAGGATCCACGATTCTCTGAGTCATTCATCTAAAGGCCAAATCTAAACGCGTGAACCTTCTTTTCTTTATGCATATAATACACTGCTTGATATGTTTATAATTTTTGATATAGTCTTATGGGCCCGAAGATATAATTGCATGTAACTTACTTACCATGTTTATATCGAATACAAAAGAAACAAAAAATGTTATTTGAAAACTTTGAGAATCCAGACGTGGAGAAATAACTATGTCTGCCACTTCTTATGTTCAACTTTTTTCAGCAAAATTCAGAAACTCTAAAAATTTCTTTGAATCATAAATTCCTAAATACAATTGACTTTTTTTTTCTAATAATATTAAATGTTTACAAGCTACTGAAAATATACATTTTAAATTTTAAAATTTTCATCTGGACGACAAAATCTGTAGCTAAGAGAGAGTATCATGAACTGATGAACCATAAGAGGTCGGTGACCGACTTGGAAAACCTTTATCTCATTGAGATTAAATGGTATGCAAATAACATGGCCCAATAGTTTAACCAGAATCAGTACTACCATGGAGAAAAAGAATGTGGGGTTAATATATTCCTAAAGTCCCACTAAAAACTCAATATTATGAGTACTGAGTTTTTATGAATATACTAACTATTCCCACTAAATAACTAAACCTACACCTCAAACATGCATAGAAAAACAAACTTAACTTACGTTAAAAAAAACATTAGAGCTAGAGAGAACCATCTCTAGTAAGCTTAGCAAGCAATGCATTGATAAGTGAATCCCTCTTCTCTGCCCTCATCTCCTCCCTCGACCGCCTTTGCTCCTCTCTGTCTCTCCACATCCTCTCCATAGCCATCCTCTCCTTCTCAAGCTCCTCCATCTTCCTTCTCCACTCTTCTTCTTTCTCTGCTCTCTCCTTCTCCCTAGCCTCCCATCTTTCTCTCCACTCGTTCTCCATTCTCACTTGATGTCTCATAAACTCATCTAAAACCTCTCTTACACCACCACTACTACCACCTTTTCTCTTCTTCACAATGTTCTTTTTCGGGTTTAGGGTTTTGGGTTCATTGCTAATATCTACCAGCTCTTCATTCACGTTCTCTTCTGCTTCTTCATCTGAAGAAAACTGCCCCGAGTGACTTCTCTTTCTCGTTGCCCCGCTTGTCCCACCACCTCCTCCTCCCTCAGATTCGGCCCATAGCATTCGTTGCATTCTACTTGTAAATATAATTTGCATATCATCATAATAAGGGAATTGTTGTCTTGCTGTCTCTTCATCCATTGTCTCACATCCCTGGATACACATTAACAAATGAGATAACATGCATATGTATAAACTAATCTACTTAAATAATCTCTAACTAGGGAAAATACTAATTTTTTGTAACATGTATATTCATTTTGCATATAGCATAGTTTCATGCACAACCTCTAACAAACTACATAATTGAATATAATAACATCAACAATACGTACGGAAAGAGTGAGAAAGAGGATTAAGTTGTGGTCGACCTTAAAGCGAGTGACGAGGTTCTTCCACTTGCACTTGCACTGTTCAGGGCTACGAAGAAAGCTTTTGTCTCTCATCTTGTTAGAGACAACTTCCCAAAGAAGCTTGTTCCGCTTTGTCTCCATGAAAGTTTGATCCAGCTCTCCTCTTATGGCTATCAACTCCTTTGTCTCTTCTACGCTCCACTGTGGAAACCTATCCCCTGTAGCCGGAGAAGCTAGCTCGAGAGTTTGAGATTGAGGATGAAGATGGTGGTGATGTTTGTTTAGGTATTGAAGCTGGTGAAGCTGATGCTGATCCATATCAAGAACTAATCAAGAAAATAACTAAAATAAAAACAAGAATCACCTAACGATCTCTAAAGACTAAAAGCAAAGGTTAGATTTCGAGAGGCTTTCACTTTTTAGATCGAAAATGAAAAAAATAATTTTTTTTTTTTTTTGCTTTTTGTAATGTGAAAACGTATAGAGAAAGATGTCTTATTTCTTTGATCGTAATTCTTTTCTTCTTCTCCACTCTCT
Source organism: Moricandia arvensis (assembly GCA_905132765.1). NCBI lineage: Eukaryota > Viridiplantae > Streptophyta > Magnoliopsida > Brassicales > Brassicaceae > Moricandia > Moricandia arvensis. Next base: position 6,992 of record CAJHQP010002913.1, on the reverse strand, counting down.
CTTTCTCATGTCGCCATCTGTCTACGCGTTTACTTTTTTTTTTCTTTTGTTGGATTTTTTTGAAATGTTATTTACTTTTTTCTGTTTTTCTTTTGACAAAATATTAAAGAAAAAGCTTTCGGTAAATGTGTCGTTATTTGATCTTAATATGCACTCTAATTATTTAAATGGCCTATTGAAAAAAGATTAGCCTCTAACTAAAGTATATAATCTATTGACAACTTGACTGGTGATTAGATTCACGGATGTGGATATTTCTATCGTTTTCTTCTCATAATAATCACTTCATAAAAGGTCACACATTGTTGTAAAAAGGACTTTTTCTTTTTGAATTAAATTTAACATTCAATTAAAAAAAAAAAAAAAAAATAATCACTTTATGTTTGAGTTTGACAAATAAAATTCTAGATTCGACAGTCGACATTTAATCAATCATATGGTTTATTTTTTTGCCAATTATATTTATCACCACTCTCTTTCTGGTGTTGGAATAATTTTAAAAATGCAAATTTGATAATACTTAAATTTTCCATCTATTCTATTGAAAAAGTTTCATGACCAATTGATAAATGTTTAGTTCAATTATTTATTATTCATATGTAATTTATATATATTAATTATGCTAAGTTATTATATTATTGATAAATTATATAATAAGTAATTAAACACAAATATAATTATAAAAAAAACATAAATATAAAAATTATTTTTTTTGAAAGAATTTAGCATAAAAAATATATCTACCCGTTAAAATCTAGTAACTTTTTAAATACAACCCCTTCTTTCCAAAGATTCGTAAACTTTAAATCTGTCAAATCCTTCATATATGTTATTTATAAATTAAAATAAAATTGTGATAAATTGGAAACAAAATATAAATGTGGTTTTTAAGAGAAAATATACTGCATAATCGAATAGATTAAGTGAAACACATAGGTGAGCGTTATTTATTTATTTTTGACTAAAATCTAAAGCCCTTTATGCAAACTTTAAATTTTAATTGGGCTATTTTCCGGTTTAAACTATTGACTGCTTTTCATTGGTCATGCGTACAATCTTATTAATGTGACGATTGTATTGCGTTGGCGTTTCATCACCATTGCGAGAAGCTTCGGATTACTATACTTTTGTAATATTGTGTGGCTTTTAATTCACGGCGACCAGTCGTAGCCTTAGCTTCACTCCCAAGTCTCTCTGTTTACAACTTTAGTGGAATAAAATGGTATTATCTTATATCGGTGGATTCGAAACTATACATATTTTGACATTTTCACCTGATTATCCAAACTAGAGTCTGTCTTCCTAAAAAAACGAGAATTTGAAACCCAAAATAAAATAAAAATGTGCCTAAACCTTTCTTTACAAATTATTCCAAAACTCATGAAGCTCTTTCACCCTTCATCTTACTGGGCTTTGTATTTGGGCTAGTGATTTTCTGGACATTTTCAAAACAAAACTTTGGCAAAAGTTCATGCTATAAATAATGAACTACTTTATTGAAATGGAATCAGATGGAATACTAACCAAATAATATGTTTCACTAAGTTTTAGATACTTAGCTTTGGGTGTGTAAAAAAAGTGTAGAGCAGCACAAGAGGCGATATCCCGATCGGCAATCAGTTAGTTCAATTTTTTATTTTTAAAAACGTATAATTAATCTTATCTTAAATTCCAAACCAAATTAACTAAACTTTGAACACAAAATAATTAAACTAACTGAAATAATCAATTTTAACCGGAATACACAATTTGAAACGAGACTAAACCAAAACTAAAACCAAAAACTTCAATTAATTTCAACACAATTTTATTTACTTAAACTAATTGAATGCCAAACTAAACCACATGTTTGTCCGGTTCAATTTGGCATGTCTTGTGCTACTCAAACTAACTGGAAACCGAATTACCCAAATCTAACTAACCATTAGAACCGAACCTGCAAAGGATGAATCAGATCTCTATCCTCTCAATCGTATCATTGACTATATCAAGAGGCAATATAACACTAATAAACTTTATATCAAATTTTGTTAAATATTAAAATTTACATCAAATCTTAAAATTTTGACAGAAGTTACAACACTAATCATATATTCTTTAACAGAAATAATAAACAAACCAACGGCAACATAACGACAACAAACAGTAAAACAAAAACAAAAAAAACTTATTCGTTAGATTAAAAAAGAAAGCAACAAAACATACTAATCTTATTAAGGGATAGAATTAAGAAAGAAAAACTCATTGATTGCCACAAGTCATTGTAGAATATGATTTACCTGAAATTGTTTTGCTAAAAATTTTTACTTATTAAAATCTATGAAAATATGATTAATTTTTATTTTTTACTTTTTTTTAATTATTTTTTTAAAAATATGATTAAATCTCTCTAGCCATCACAATACTTCATCATCTTCATCTTTTGTGAGAAAAAAAATCACCACCATATCAGTTTTAATTGCCTTATCAAAGAGGATGTGAAACTTCTTATTTCCTTTGTAGTTACAAAATTTGAAGTTTAATATAAAAAAATTGTGGTAAAAAAACTTCACTAAGCGAGGGACACAAAGAGATTTCATTACATTACCGAAACATAACATTTAATATGATTCATATCCTATGATGGGTTAAACAGTAGTATTGTCACAAAAATGGTGGTCAAGAGACAAAAAGATAACGCTGAGAAAAATTGAGACTTGTCAATACTTTAATTATATTTTTTTATTATTAATAATACTTTTTATTTGCAACATTACACCGATTCATATATTTTACACAGTATAAATTTGCTTCAATTTCCTTATCTTCTTTCTACATATTGGACAACTCCCAGCATCTTCTGCTATCCTGTGGACATATTAGCCATCACAATATTATATACTTTAGATGAATCCCAACACAAATAAGACTATTCAACAAGACAATTGTATGATATCAAACTAGTTTCAGTGTATAGGAACTTACTTTGCTCCGCACTGATAACAAGAGACGCAATGGCCACATGGGAGGAAAAAAGAATCTCGTTGAGCATCAAAACAGATGGCACAACAAGATCTAGTTCCATAACTTTCTTCACTTTCTTTACTCACAAAGTCTTCAAGATCAGCATTATATGCTGCAGAAGACCCAGTCCACGAACATATGCTTGGACCATCTTCATCTTTGTTTACAAGTAGACTTACAATCGATGAATCATCATCCATTACATATCTATCTTCCCCATCACGCTGAAACCTTTTATAGAGTAGTATAACTACCAGCATGAAGCAAATCAAAAGACCTGTATATGCACAAATTAATGCTACATGTAATTGATACCAAAAGAAGAATTTTATTATACTCAGATACCAAATGAAATGTTTACCTGTGACAATGGCATATGCAGTCCATCTAGCTTGCAACGAGATTCTGATAAACCATTCTTGTTCTTCAGCTAATAGTTCCTGAACTCAGGGACAGTGATAGATTAGGATTCATTCATCTGAGTCTGAGAATAATATATAAAGATTTTGTTAGTGTGGTTCATAGAGAATACATACCTGTCTCGGTGCTGAGGAAGTTAAAACAATAAAAGTTCCAACAAGAGGCATTGTATTGACTGTGCACTCGCCATTACTGAAGTTACACTTGTAGAATGGTTCTTTAGTATCATACACGACAGCCCTCACATCAATATCCAGTTCCACCTGAACAAATACCATCACAAGTTTTTCTTTTAAAGTGAACATGTGCAAGAAACACAACAGAAACCGAAGTAATTATTACCTTTACGTCCTTCAAGTTTGGGTTAGCCACAGCAAGATGATAATTTTCAGACTTACTTATGTTCACTTGAATCATACCACTCCCTGTAAAAGATTTTTTATTAACTCCTGAATAAACAGTGTAACCAATTCACTTAAGTTGGATATCCTAGTTGACTAACCTTGAATAGTATTCAATGAGAGAGCGGTCAAGTCATATGAATGTTCCTCCAGCAACCAATGAGAGGTCATTTCTGCAAAAACGAGAGCATTTAAATAATTAGCTGACATCCCTAGAAGGCAACACTTTTAATCAAACAACTCATTCACAATTAGGACATATTTCCTTAGTTAGGTTTTGCTTTACGTTTTGGAGATAGGTTTAGGAAATTCTTTGTCAAGGGTTTTATTGGTACATGTTCTTCATTAAAGAAGTTGTGTTTACAATTTTCACTCAGTCACAACCTTAATGACAATATCAAACCAACATGCAACCATAGGAGAAAGACAAAGCAATACACAAGAGTATATTAACCAACCTTTATCGACCACAAGCCGAACTGAACAGCCTTCAGGTTTAACATTATATGAAATATTTAAAGAAGCTCCTTCGTTCAGATAGTAAGGCCATCCCTGAGAGAAATGAAACCAAGGGAAAAAATTTAAAAAAAACTCATTGATTACCACAAGTCATCGTAGAATATAATTGACCTGAAATGTTTGTTAAAATATTTTACTTATTAAAATCTGATTAAGTTTCAATTTTTACTTTTTTTTTCATTATTTTTTTCGAAATATGATTAAATCTTTCTAGCCATCACAATACTTCATCATCTTTATCTTTTGTGAGAAAAGAAATCACCACCATACCGGTTTTATTTTCCTTATTAAAGAGGATGTGAAAATTTTCTGATAAAAATATTAACTGCTTCTATCAATACAACAACGGTTTCAAATAGTCACAACAATCATGAGGAATCTCAAACCTACCTTGTAAGACTTATGTGAGAGAGACACCAACCGGGATTCAGACCAATTCACTACATCAACACGAGGAGATGCATAGAACCCAAGTAGGTGAAGACCAGATTCAGAACCACCCAACTCTTCCACCTAACAGAAAAAACATGTCTCAATACATTAGCACAACACATGAAGGAACACAAAAAGATGTAACCAGACAACAACCTTAACGCTTTGGACAAAGATGGAGTTTGGTTCAACAAGGTTGGAAGAGTTAGGTCCAATCCAGAGATTTTTTGGGCGCATAACCGGCAGGAGCATTAGCATCGCCACTGATTCACAACCAGATTCAAACAAGTTACATATATAAGGAAGAGACTATCAATGCTAAACCAAAAAATATCAATAAATCGTTTAGTTTGAGATCGAACAAACCAAGTAACCAGCCAAAGAAAACCAAAACCGCGCATGAAAATTTTGGTCCAGCTTCAGACATTGAACCCCCGCACGCAAGTTAACATCACGAGATATTGAATTCACAGTTAACCGGTTATTAAACCGGCGATCACCAACTCCACGGTGAACATCATCTGTTTCAGACAATACAGAAGGCGAATTGTGAGGGACCACGGAGTTTCTTTCAGGTGCAGGGTGAAGGGTCGGTGGAGAATCCATCTCAAGCAATCTAAAGAGAAAGAGAGAGAGAGAAAAAACAGAAAAATGAGATGAAGAGATGATGATAAAATTGATGGAAGCCCTAGTGATATAAACAAAGGAAAAACTTGAGAATCTGTGAGGACGTGAATCCATGAAGAAAGTTGGCAAGTTCATTAATGTAACGGTTACACTATTTGAAAATTGTATAATGGCAAGTATTTGCTCATTGATAGAGGATGGTAGTAGTATTTGACTTCTTTGAGGGCGTTTTTGTAATTTTCTAGGTAATATCTTATATTTTCTTTGTTGTCATTACATGGTTATGTCTTGGTTCAAGAAAGTGTATCTTCAAAAGTGATATTCCTACCTTTTCGGAAGAAGAAAAATATATTATATTTTGACTAATAATCTTTATATTTTGCCAAAAAAAGAAAAATATTTTATATTTTGACTAATAATCTTTATATTTTGCCAAAAAAAGAAAAATATTTTATATTTTATATTTTGCCAAAAGAAGAAAATTTTTTTTTATTTTCACTAATAACTTATTAAATGTGTATATATGGTATTTGACTAAAAGCATGCGTAGTTTTTTCTTTTAGGAAAGAAATAATATCCACATATCCAATGACTAGATTACATGTAAGCGGGTTCATCAAGTAGAATCCATTATGTTATCTAATGCCGTGTTGAATGTATTTGCAAGTTCACGTTTTTTTTCGTCAACTACATGTTCATGGTTTATGTTTATCTTTTGTCTAAATCTATGAGACTATTGATTAAAAAGAAATACAATATTATACTAAAGTAAGTAAGACAAGAGAACAAAAAAAATGTTAGAATTAGCTCATCTAAATATTGAATAAGTTCTATATGTTTATACTAATGGAGATGAAGAAAAAAGTTACTGTGAAATATATTAAATTTATTGCATATAGATGACTTATTTGAAATATATTACTATGTTATAGTAGTAGATAGAGCACTAGTAAATTTCATATCAATTTTTGCTAAATATTAAATGTTTCTCGAATTTTGAAATTTTGATAGAATTCATGGCGCACTAATTACAGATTACAAAAATAATTAAATAACGATATAATACACGACAATGTAACGACAACAAATTAAAAAGCAAAATAATTATTTGTTAGACTAAAATGGAAAGACAACTAAACACACAAAAATCTATTTACGGAAAATGAGAAGGCTCATCAATTACCACGAACCATCGTAATATAGAATCGACCAAGATTTTTTACAAAAATGTTTTGCTAAAATCTAGTAAAATATTAAAATAATTTAGAAATTATTATATTAAAAAAATGCAAAAGGATTAAAAGTTAAGATTCTCTTATCAAATTTCTTTTAAACTTTATATATCCTAAATTAATCCAGAAAAATAAAATTTAATGTAAGATTTAGCATACAAAATTTATTTAATGTAATTGAATTTATCTGAAATATCGATTTAACATATTGAATCTTTGAATGCGCATAGTTTAAATTATATTTATGTCTAAATCTATCAAAATATTGATTACAATCTAGGTAATGTTATATTTAGGGTATAAATAGTAACACGTAAAATAACTATGGTGAGGTTATACTAGTAACAAAATCATATAG